>JAKSZP010010555.1:0-267070 GCA_022478985.1 Massospora cicadina
TTGATCAACGGTCTGTATCTTACCAATAATAGATATGATTTTATAAATTATCACAGGCAAGGAAGCATGACGCCAGCTTTGAAGTAATATGTGACAAGTAAGAGCAAAAGACCAAAACATTGGCAGACCAAAATGATGCAAGAAAAAGAACTTCTGCAAGCGAGACATCATGGCCAAGGTTGATGAAGATGGGGATGACTACCTCAACAATGACATCTAGTTTTGATCATCTCTGCTCTAAATGCTCAAAGTTTGGTGGCTCACGTGGGAGATATGTAGTACAACAACATACTCAAACATTTCAACTACTTGGCAGTTATGATACTTGCATGGATTGAGCAAATTACTGTGCAGCTCAATGGCTTTGGACTAAAAGCAAACAATAACACTGCGGTTGAATATTGTAGAGATTGTCCGTCTAACTTGTTTGAACTGCAGCTGGCATGAGTTTCTGGCTGGAATTTCTGCATTCTACAAAATCTACAAATCTTCCAAATTGCATTGAAATCATCATTGATGTTATCAGTCTCTGAATAAATTTTGTCTTGAGAAAACATATTATCAGCAACATATACCTAGTGGACATAAAAGTTGGAGATTGTACGCTATTTATCCTCAGTGCCTCAAATATACATCATTAAACATTGGCCAGAGATGTTAAGATATACTTTATAAATTGCTCCTGCCATTTTCAGAGAACTTGACAAAAGTATTACTAATTTCTTTTAGGCTCAACGACTCAGATTGTTCTCTGTGGTAACTTCAATAACAATCTATACACAACAGCTACCTCTTTGACTTGATGAAGAATGAATTCAGCATTAACTAAATGCCCACAGAACCAGCAACGCTGGGCAATACCATTGTTTATTGTAAGTTCACCAGACATTAACGCTGATATTATGCCTTATGTTTCTCACTTCTCATATCACAGGCCAATGTTAAATAAAATTGGCGCCAAATATAGTTAAAAAGGATTTTAAGCTTTACCTTATGGTAAAAAGCTTAAGAGCTGATATATGCCTTATGACTGGAGATTGTTAGAAAATTTTAACATTTTATTGACTGTTATGATATGAAATAATTCACTGTGTTTTGTCATTTAACTTTTTTAAATGAATAATAAGTGAGATGGTTATTTTACTTAATTAATGGTTGGATTAGCCTAACATAAAATGGCTTTGACAACAGAAAATAGTTGTTAGATAAACTAAAATCTATTTGATTTTATTAAATCAAATAGCGTTTAGTTGTGGTGGTTTAGAAAGTCATCATATATAAATAAAATCATTATATATGCATATTTATTCCAACTTTAATTCTAAATTACTTATCAATCTCAAATGAAAATGACACAAATATTCTATAAAAGTTATAAATTGTTCAGTTGATTTGATTAGCCCAATGTCTTCTATATAATGTTAGTTTTTTAATTGTTATTTAGTTTCTTATCTCTAGTTAATTTTACTAGCTAATCATTTGGTAAACTTTCTATTATCTATCAATATTATCTATTTTGAATTTACATGATTGATGTTTTTTTATCAATTTATGCTAAAATCACTGATTAACATCTACAATGATTTTATTTTTAAAAATCAGTTAATTTAGTTGGTCAATTTATGAAAATTTACTAATTGCCATCTATACTAATACATTTTATTATATCCGTTGATTTTATTCTTTAATAAATGCAAAATTTACTAAATGTCCATCTAAAAAATCCATTTTACTAATTCCAGTTGATTTATTGGCCAATCTATTCTAAATTTCCTAATTGCCATCAACAAGAATTTATTTTTAACTGATTTTGGAAAATTAGGAGGTTATCAATTTTACCTGTATTTATGTTTTTTGTGTTTTTTCATATATAACACCAAATTCTACTGGACCAGCTTAATTGACCTTTTCTAGATGAAAGAGGATGCTCCCACTTAGGTACCATTCCATTTTGTAAGGATTGAGATAATAAAAGAAAAGTTATTATATATAAGAATTGAAAAACTATAAATTTTTATGATGAATTGATATATGTCATAGAAGTGGATAATAAAATTAAGATTAGCCTGCCAGTTGGGTTGCATGAACACCCAGAAAGCAACACAGAATGCCAGGGGCACAGCCATACAAATGATCTGGTAACAGGCGGGGAGAAAAGCAATCAGGCGATAACTGATGACTACTGTCACCACTATTCATATTATAACCAAGCTGTGCTGCCGCGTTGGCAGCAGATTCTACCATGGGTAGCTCCTTGCGACCCACGGAAGGCCCTAATGTGCTGAGGTGTCATGGGTTATTGAGCTCAAAGTGAGGTCATGGAACCTCACCCAAAGGGGAAAATGATCCTCAATAGCAAAGATACATCTTAACGCTAGAGGGCGTCCAAAACGGGGACATCCTCAATAGACCACTAACTTGATAACTCCATTAGAGGAAGAAAGCCAGCAACATTGTGATAAGGGCCACTAAGGCCCAATCATTGCATAACCCCAGGAATATAATACTTTGTAGCTGCAGAAAGAGGTAAAAATTGTATGACTGGAAAATTAGGCTGGAAGTGGGATTTATTTTATTAAACAAATTCTTACAAATTGACTGGCAAACGTGCCAGTAAGGGACAGTTGTCTTAAGTACTAGAGGGATTAGTGAATAAATGGGGATCATGAACTGAGGGTATCACAATCCTAAATGATTTCAGTTTAATACGATTTTGCACCTAACTCAATGCCAAATTGACTTTCCACTGCCCAGCTAACATTTTTGCTCAAATTTTGCCACAAAATTTTCCTCTCACCACAATTTTCTTGGCGAATTGGCGACACTTAATTCAGAGGGCAACTAATTGCACTCATGGCCAAGCTGTATAGGGGCGATCCTCTGAGTATTGAAATGATCTATCACCCTTGAACCCCATGGAGCTGGACCTCCCTCTTCTGGTGGGAGGGAAAACCCAAAAGGGTTTTCAAACCCAATCATACCACAACTGGCTCAATACTACCGCCCCTCAATTTATTCAAATTTTTTGCCTTTTTAGTGGAACCTGAAAAATCACCAAAATAGATTACCACCACGTTCCCTCTAGCGGCACCCTCTCGCTGCTGCCACCTCCATGAACACCCCCCCTGATCTGCTTGAGCTGCTTTTGCGTGGTAAAATAAGGGGAAATAGGGGCAACTTTGAGGGGGCATACTTTCACCCACCTCTCATCTACCACATGGGCCAAATCGCCCTGGGTTATGAGGGTGACAGCCTCCTTCTTTGCCACTTTTTTGGTGCGGGACAGGATTCTGCATGGTCAAGGCACAGGAGGTGCTCCCACAGACTTAGATTATCCTTCCCTATTTGTACAGAGGGAGCACTGCCACCGGGGACTTGGGTAAGCGTAATGTTCTTGAGGGCTTTTGGCAAATTAATAGCCAAGAGTGTGTTGACCTTCAGGAGGGACGGGGAGCATCAGGATGCAAAGCGTGAAAGGCCTTACCAACTCGCCACAATTGGCACAGTCCCAAGCACTGATCCAACTGTTCTCATATGCTAGGAACACCTTCCAGCCCATGAAATATTGGACCAAACAGCGAGATTTCTAAGAATCCAAGATTGCATCAACCTCAACCTTCTTTGGTCCCTCAACCATGATAGGCTCAGATCTCACCAAGATCTTACTTTTAAACGGGGACAACTGTGACATGTGAAGAACGAGGTGCTGTTTCCAATGGGCTAAGAGCGTTATCAAAAATGACCTATTGCCCAAATTTGCTTCCACCTCATGGGGCATGAGCATTCGCTTGAAAATTTTTGAGAGGGCACCTGCATCCGCAGGTGGTGTGTGTCTAACATGACAGAGGACCTCACCATGATTACATGGTCTGGAAGATGTTCTCATTCAGTGAAATGTTTGTAATTAATGATGGCCTTGGTTTGATACTTTTAGACCAAGGACTGGGTGCTCTGAGTGTGCTGGCATTATATGCTGCATTCAGAACCTCCAGCTGAAGATACGCCCAATAGAAAATGAGGTGTTGTACCCCAGCGTGTCCACATATGGTGAGAAACCTTTAGATGCACGAGTACCATTATTATACACAAATTAAGACAGTGGAAGATCGTCCGCCCAGGTGTCTTATGAAGCTGTGGTGTAGCAGCAAAGGTACTGCTCAAAAATCCTGTTACCAGCTCCATTTGACCATCTGACTTTGGATGGTATGAAGTTGAGCGACATAGTGTAACTTATAAGATTGCCAGGAGTTCGTTCCAAAATTGCACCATAAACTATGACCCCCAGTCACCTATGATCTCCTGTGGCAAACCAAACATTGAAAAAATGCCTCAATAGGAGCTGGGCCTTCTCTTCAGAGGTGATAATAAAGGAACAAGTGATGAATAGAGTGAACTTAGTGAAGCAGTCCACAATTGTTATAGGAGCAGTAAACCCATGGATGCGGGAAGCTCAACAATTAAATCGATGGACACTGGAGGTCCACGGGCCCTGTGCCTGCTTCAGAGGATAAAGGAGAACATTTTTACCTGATCTATACAACTTAGTTGCAAGCATTTTATAAAGTTCATGATCCACGCAAGATTATCCTTGGAAATGCCCAACCAGGTATATGTCCACTTAACCAAATCTAGGCATTTCTTATTCCCCTAGATGCCCCACCGTGGGGGGGTTGTGGTGTACCTGAATAACTTCATCAAGGTGGTGGAGCGGCACCCAAGGTCATGACCAAAATTGAATGTTTTCCTCCACAAAGGAATGGTGGGACAGCTTATTCATTGGAAATGTCAGCTGGTCTAACAACTCTAAACCTTCCAAGCAGGCCGTTTAGACAACCAATACCTGAGAGACCAGAGGAACATCTGGGGCCCAATCTGCCACCGGAATTGCAGGAGTAGCAATGGCTACTATCTGGATCAGCGGAATTACTAAATTTAGCTCTATCATCTGTCTCTGCTAGACTCAACTCAGGGTTGCAACTCAAAAAGTCAGGAGAACATTCAAAGCCCCTTTCATGAAATCATAACTAAAATTAAAGCTACAGAGTTCGTTATACAACCAGGCCTGATGATGCACTAACTTCTGCAGTTTCTGAAAATATGTAAGAGCCTGGTGATCCACCCGCATGGTTACTCATGCCACTAGCCCAGCAGAAGCTACAGCCAGTGGGTAAGAGACTTGCCATGGCAGCTATAAGGAGAGTGTCTATAGCTCTCATGTTCCCAGCGTGGTAGTGCACGGTGCACAAGGCCAACTCCAGGGAACCAGCCATTAGTTTAAAAGTTACTAGAGCCCAGCAGAGGGTGCTGAAGCAATAATAACTTAAGAAGAGAAGTGCGATCCTTATAATAAACAACCCACCAAAAGTGACGCGGTGCCCAGAGGGAAAAGGGGTAAGCGTCCCAGGTTGGAGGGAACCTGGGCGACCCAACGGTGCACTAGTTGAAAATTTAATTGTATCTAAAATAGATTGGTTAACATAGCGCGAGACCTCCTCAAAGAGGTCCGCGCACAGTATCATTAGAGAAAACATAAGTAAATTGGGAAAAATGGATAAGGTTTATTGGGAAAAATCGACCAACAAGGTATGTTGGTCACAAAAATCAAATATGAGCATCGTCAGGGTAATTTTGGGTCTGCCAAAGTGGTCCCAAGCACTGATTCACCCATAGGCAGACACTCCCATTTGAATTAATAGAATACACCAACACCGACTTCAATCAAGTAATTGATTGAAGTTGTATCCGACCTGAACGTGTAATTTCATAGATGGAATGGGTTTTTGAAGCCCCATTCCTCAACTAACCAAATCGAAACATCCACATTTATAGAGTAAACTGTCTGTTTTAAAAACTGGGCTGATGCAAGGGGCTGGGAGTTAGGCACCTCACTAGTACCAACCTGGGCATATTTGGCTTGTACCCAGCGTTGGTCTACTGTGTGCCTAAGGTCAGGGAGGGCCTGAAGCTTCACTTTCTGGGCCTGCTGTCACCTAGCCTTACCCTTGGGTTGGTCCCCACTATCATGTAATTTAACCATGATATTACCCTCTCCTCCTGATGGGGATCAACTCCCCCTCCAGGGGCTTGCGCTAGGGAAAAGTTCTTATGGGCTAGGGCCAACTTCATTGCAGCAATGGCCATTTTGGGCTGGGAGCCTGTGGCCTGGGGGAAACGCTTATGGAAGGTCTCAATCAGATCTTGGGTATGCACACAGTTGCGCGCTGGGACCCAACTGTTCTTTGAAGCGTCAAAACCCTTCCAAGATACCAAGTACTCAATTCTTCTTTTAACACGGCGGTAGGATACTATTTCCTCCACTTCCCACTCTGACGCCCCGTCCATGAGATAGGCCTCTGAATTCTCTTGTGGGGGGACCTCAAACAACATCAATTTTGATCTCATGGAAGACAGAGAAGATCTGAAATGAAGAGGGAAGAACTAGCTGATATGAGGCATGGCCCACCTTTCTAACAACGCGGTAAGGACCAATCCTCTTGGTCCCAGCTTCTTGCATTTCTGTTTGATGGGAATGTTATGAGCATCAAGAATCACGAGATACCCTTCCTTATACACTGGACCCACTCGGCTCTTACCATCAGCATTCTCCTTATAACCTTGCATTGCCGCCTCAAAATTGTGGAAAACCCCTGGTGGACCTTCTTGATAGTCATGGAAAAGTCCACCACCGCTTCAACCTTAAAACCACAGCTGGGCTCCATATTAAAGGCGGGGTTAAAGCCATGGTTGGTGAAAAGGGGGGAACAACCAATAGAAGAATGCAAAGTGTTATTGTAACTAAATTGGGCCATAGGAAGGTGAGAAACCCAAATCCAAATGATCCGCGGCGGTGTAACACCACAGAAACTGTTCTAAGCACTGGTTCACTCGTTCAGTCTGCCCATCTTATTGGGGGTGATAGGCAATTGAATGGCAGGGGCGAATCTGCAAGATTCTTACACAACTCTTCCTAAAGGACGGAGGCAAACTGGGGTCCCCAGTCATTGATAATTTCTTTTGGACCTCATGGAGCACAAATACATGAGTGACGAAGAGCCTAGCCATCTCAGCCGCGGTTATTGTCGTTTTGCAAGGAATAAAGTGGTCAAACTTCATAAAATTGTCCACCGCCACCATGATGGCATAATAATAATCAGAGGCAGGTAACTCCACAATGAAATCCACCGATAGGGAAGTCCAGAGCCCTTCAGCCTTTTGGGCTGGTACCAGCAACCCTGCTAAAGGTTGCCAATTGGGTTTCATCTGATTGCAGATCAGGCACTCTTTACAATATCGCCCCACCTAAGCAGGCAAGCCCTTCCAATTGTAGGTGCGTCATATTAACTCCAAGGTCTTTGCTTTCCAGGGTGACCGATGGTGATTCCATCATGATGATCCCAGATGATTTCCAGGCGCAGCGGTCCAGCGGGAACCCATAGGCGCCCCTGAAATCAAACCATCTCATCCTTCACATGATAACCCCTGGATAAGTCCTCCCAATTCAAAGCATTTTTAGCAAGTACCATAGTATATTTGGCTGATAGCGGCTGAGAAAGAACTACCTTTCTAAACATACTGTATTCCTTCTCATTTTCTAGAGGTGCAAGCTCTGGCCCGTTGGCCGTGGAAGCAGGAAGTTGAGAAAGGTTTCTCCCAGTAAATCTTCAACTGGGTATTAACCTCTACCTCCTTGGGATCAGGAGCTAAAGCAGGGTTGCGGCTTAAAGCATCCTCCAAACCATTATCCTTGCCCTTGGTGAACACCTAAGAAAAGGAAAAATTGGGTAAGGGTCTCATGCCAACGGGTCTGCTGTGGGGTTGGGACATGAGGGGCGTGGTAGTACAGCAAGTCACGGTGATCTGCTGTACTTAAAAAGGTTGGGAGGAGCCATAAAAATGGTGACGCCAAAAAGTCAGCGCCTCCACCACTACTAGCAACTCTTTGTCATAAACGGCGTAATTTAACTCAGGCAGAGACATTTTCCTAGAAAATATCCCACCAGATTCTCTATACCATCTTCGCCTACTTGTAACAAGGAAGCCACTATGGCAAAGTAGGAGGCATCAGTAGACACAATAAACTCTTTTGAAGGTTAGACATGGCGATGGTCAGATGTGGACAACAGGGTCCACTTCACTGCTTGGAAAGCATCCTTTAAAACGGGGGACCACTGAAGCACCTTTGCACCGCTAGCCTTATATAAGGGTGCTGCCACCTCAGAAAGATTTACGTGAACTTCTTGAGGACATACAATACCCAATAAAGCTCCTCAATTCCTTGACTGAGGTGAGGGTGAGCTACTCACAAATAGCCTTCTCCTTGTCTGGAGTCATCATGTGGCCTTGGTCAAACATGACGTTGCCCAGAAAAGTGACCTGGGACTTGAAGGATTCACTCTTGCTGATCTTTAGCATGAGGCGGGCTGCTCATAACCTCTCCGCCACTTGCCAAAGGTGTAATGCATGGGACTTATAGTCAGGGAAAAACACCAGAATATCGTCCATTTAGGCAACCGCACATACCCCTAACAAGTCCCCCAACGCTGCATAATGCGGCGTTGAAAGATAGCAGGGGCATTATTAAGCTCAAAGGGCATGACCCGAAACTGGAATATTCCTTTTCTGGTATGGAATGCAGGTAACCATTCTTTTCCCTTTTAAATCTGAATCTGATTGAACTCATTGAGGCAATCCAGCTTGATGAAGACTTTAGCCTTCTCCACATAGCGTGAAATCTGTGAATCCAAAGGGATGGGATGGAGGTCTGGTATAGTAACATTGTTGAGGTTCCCATAGTCTACGCATGGGCATAGTACCATCAGCCTTCTCAACAAAGAGAAGTGGGGAGCAAACAGGGGAGGTACGCTGAAAAATCGCGCCTTTGACCAACTGCTCCTTTACCCATACATCTAACTCCTCTTCCTCCCAGATGGTCAAGGGGTAAACGGGAGAAGAAATATGCACCAGATCCACAGTGAGTTTGAAGTCACAGTCATACTCAGAATGATCCGGTAGTGCATCAGCTGTAGTTGCATCAAAGAAAGATTCCAAACCCTCTAAACAATAAGGTAGGGGAACCACCACAGTGGGCTTTAGCATAGAGGCAAGGCTAAGGGTGTGAAGGTGGGGCCAATGGGGAAAGTCGTCCTGATCGTTTACTCAGAAAAAAAAACAACTAGTGTGCGGCCATTCTTTAATGTTAGGGATAGGGTATTCTCTTTCAAGTTGTTTCTAACGCCAAACTTCCGCCACCACTCCACACCCAAGCTGATAGGGTACAAGAGTTTTTTGATAGCTTGGAAGTGATTGGACAAGTGGTATTTGCCAGTCTGATAGTCCACTGTCCCAATGACCTTTAGAGTGGGTATACCTTTGGACGCCCCTCCCCTCACCATACCACCTGACAAGTAACTCAGCCCAAGGTAGTTGGCTAGGCTCTGGTCCATAAAGTTTTTAATGGCGACAGTATCCACCAGAATAGTGGTGCTTATTTTCCCTAAAGCGGAGCACAGGATAGCAGCCAGTATAAAATACCCTGAATGGTCTTTATTTAAAGCATAAAACGCCAACACTTCACCAGAAAATTCTTCCTCTGGCTCTAGCACACCATCAGGGTATGTTTTGGAATCATAGAAGGGGGAGGGATAGTTGGCCACTCTTACTACTGAGGCCACATACCTCACCATGCCTTCTGCAGGTGCATATACTTTATCATATTTAAAACGAAGTTCTTTCTACACTTCCTGAGTGCCACGGATCATGGTAGGGGTCAAAAGATGGTTCTCAGGGGTTATTTGATATACTGGAGTAGGGTTCTCATCCAGGCCATAAAAGCTAAGAAACGTCTCAGAGGTTTTAGATAAGATTTTCATCATAAAAGGCGTTTTTAGACGTGAATGACCCTATTCCCTTAACTGCAATGGAATGCCCGACGTTATCCAAGGCCAACACCCCCAGGCCCACCTGCATCAATTTTGTCGGCATCATCTGAATGCGCTGTCAAAGTAAAACCTGTTTATTTAAATTGAAATCGGTAAGTTTGGTGGAAAGTCAGGGAATCATGATTTTCAGACCAAGAAGCATCCGTATCCATCAGGTGCAAGCATGAAGGGTGGGTACTTTCCAGTTGGAGGCAGCTATAATAATGCCAAGATGCTCCAACCTTTGGAGAAAAGAAGAAACAGTGGTGCGGTTGACTACAGCCAAATCCCACAGCTGGCGCCCACCGTTTCCACTTTGGAAAAGTCCCACACAGAAAAAGTTCATGCACATAAAATTGAAAGGTGGTCAACTAATGTAAGGGAGTGTCTATAACTCTCTTGTTCCCAGCGTGGTAGTGCACGGTGCACAAGGCCAAAGCCAGGGAACCAGCCATTAGCTCAAAAAGTTACTAGAGCCCAGAAGAGGATGCTGAAGCAATAATAACTTATAAAGAAGTGTGATCCTTATAATAAACAACCCACCAAAAGTGACGCGGTGCCCAGAGGGAAAAGGGGTAAGCGTCCCAGGTTGGAGGGAACCTGGGCGACCCAACGGCGCACTAGTTGAAAATTTAATCATATTTAAAATAGATTGGTTAACATAGCGCGAGACCTCCTCAAAAAGGTCCGCGCACAGTATCATTAGAGAAAACATAAGTAAATTGGGAAAAATGGGTAAGGTTTATTGGGAAAAATCGACCAACAAGGTATGTTGGTCAAAAAAATCAAATATAAGCATCGTCAGGGTAATTTTGGGTCTGCCAAAGTGGTCCCAAGCACTAATTCACCCATAGGCAGACACTCCAATCTGAATTGATAGAATACACCAACACCAACTTCAATCAAGTAATTGATTGATGTTGTATCTGACCTGAACGTGTAATTTCATAGATGGAATGTGTTTTTGAAACCCCATTCCTCAACTAACAAAATCGAAACATCCACATTTATAGAGTAAACTGTCTGTTTTAAAACCTGGGCTGATGCAAGGGGCTGGGAGTTAGGCACCTCACTAGTACCAACCTGGCATATTTGGCTTGTACCCAGCGTTGGTCTATTGTGTGCTTGAGGTCAGGGAGGGCCTGAAGCTTCACCTTCTGGGCCTCCTGTCGCCCAGCCTTATCCTTGGGGTTGGTCCCCATTATCATGTCATTTAATCATGACAGTGGCCAGCACCTTGTCATAAATGACCCAGGTCTGTTCAGATGAAGTGAACTTGCACAAAATAATAAAGCCAGGTGCTACAAACTATTGTGCACCTGCAACAATATTGCCCCCACAGTGAAGATGATGCATTGCATGCTACAATAAAAAGTTTGCCGTGGTCTTCATGTTTGAAAATGGAAGGCACCAAAAAACCTCCTTGATGGCTTCAAACGCCCGCTGACATACCTCCATCCAGAAGAATGGCACATTATTTCCAGTCAGGGGATGCATCGGCGCTTCCAGCTGTGACAGGGTGGGAGATAATTCCTTTAAAAAAATGATAAAGCTTAAGGAGCATCACAACTGCTTCTGGGTCACATTCGTGTGCCACATAAGTATTTCCTCAAGCTTGCTAGGAGGGATGCTTAACCAACTTTTAGGAATAGGTTACCCAAAATAGTAACCTCATGAAAGAACTCACAATTGGATAGCTTTACTTAAAGATCCCTTTATGAAACGAAGCCAGCGCCACCTCCAGTTCCTTCTCATGCTGCTCAGGAGTGGGGGAGTGAACCAAGATATCATCAATGTACGCCACTATGAAAGCAAACCTGAGGTCACTGATCACATTGTTTATCATCCACTATAATGTGGCCAGAACATTTTTCAAGCTGAAGGGCAATACGTGGAACTTAATATGTTTTTGGTTCAAATCGTTATAAGCCAATCCTGCCCTTTTGCCACCCAAGTCTGATTAAATGCATGGATGAGATTAAGCTTTAAAACACCCGGTTTTTTTAATCACCCGCTGATTTTCTGCTTGAAGGGGACAGGGTACAGATCATTAATGAAGATTTTTATTCAAGTGCCCATAGTTGACGCATGGCTGCAAAGCACCATCAGCCTTCTGAGAGAAAACTATAGCTGAAGTAATAGGGGACGTTTTTTCTTAAAAACCACTCTTCCATGAAGCATATTGTCCAACCATACTTCCAACGCCTTGTCCTCATGTGCCATGTAAAATACATTGGACAGTTGATGTTAATAATGGCTACCATTAAATGAAAATTCAAGTTATATTAGAGTGCAAAGGAAGGCGATTAGCTTTTTTCTAGATTGGAATTATCCTGATATGCCATTAACGCCAGGGGAAAATCTTGCAGAAGGCCCGCTGGAGAGAGGAGCAACGTCATTGACTATGCCTCATTCAGTTTTGAACATATCAATAAGGAGAATCACTCCACAATTGGGTATTTACAAAGGACAGCATATTCAAGTCTAGGTTAATACTCACCTGCTGCCAATTTATCACCACACCTTCAGAATAACCAGGAAGAACAGATATGACATCGCAGTGAACTGATCACAGAAACAGAACGGTGTATCAAAAAAGGCTTGGGCCGCATATCTTATACTAAGCCATCAAAGCGGAAAATGCGCCCAGCATGGACTTCTCTATTTCCAAGTCCAAGTCGAGATCCTGAACTGTTTCAAAATCATAAAGTTTCCCGCCGCTCTTGTATCTACCAGGGACTTAACTGACACCATGTGTGCAACCAACCAAAAGACCTGCGGCAATAAAAAATAAGCAAAATACTGGTTATTGGTGAACACATGGTATTCCACCAGCTGGGTGGTAATAATCACATAGTCATCCAGAAAAACTGAATCAATCAGGGAAATTAGCACCCTCTGTCAGGATTCATACCCAAATGGTAATTCAGATGTGTCAGCTGATGGGATTCGATACTGATATGACATAAAGCCCAAACTTCTGTTAGGGATAATCCCCTGACAAAATTCAATGACTCTCAAAAGTCAGGTATTGGCACCAACTTACATAATTGACTAATGCCACCTTGGAGCTAACTATTATCAGTAGTCAAACCTGATCCATTTTATGAGCGCAGCATATTTAATTGAGATAATTGGGCTGCTTCTGAATTCCTAATTCGTTTATTTATAGATCTAATCTTGGACTGTTTGAATTTTCCCTAAAACACCTCCCCAATCTCCGTTATATAGCTCCTATTAAGCTAATAAACTTTACTTTTTACCTCCTTATCTCAATTTTAAGAAAAAATTGTAACTTATTGGATTTGCTTTGCCAGCCCTAGTAGCTGGTATAAAGACTTTTCAACTAAGAAAAAAAAGGTATTTCTCCATCACCCTCAGACTTCAGGTCACCTGGCCTCAAACAATTAAGGGATTCATGGTATTGCCCCCTGTGATCCTGAAAAAACTGGTGCTATCTTCCAGATAAACCATAGGTTTGTGGTAAAATTATATAAATAAAATACAAAAATAAAAGTAACAATGGAAAGTAACAATTTGGCTTCAGAAAACACCTCAGATCATGAAGCCACCTGACTCATCAACTGGGCAATCAATATGCACATAGGAGATACAGCGGCTAACTGCGATATTCTAATCCCCCCATCAATGGAGGTGACCATCCACGCTCCATACGCCAGCCAATACAACTTACATCTATAAGACTTCGCTGAAGCTCTCCAGCTCCTCTTATCTGGGGACTTTGTCCCTGGAGGTCAAACCAATATATGATGGCTTTTGCAGTACCAGCCCCTTTGATGATTTTAGCTTAAAGTTCCTCGTTCAGTATAGAACAGGTTAAAGATGGACGTACAGAACGCTATCTACGTTACTTTGTACATCCCACCTAATAACATCTCCTTCTGGTAGCAGGGTTCCATCTCCCGGAATTACTCCGCCAATTGCAGTTATTGGAGACAATACACTCAAAGCTCCTTCTATTCTACCAATCTGGCCTCCCAGTTTGGCAGTGAAAACCAAAATGCTATATTGGAAAATCGGCAGCTTATTAATGAGATACAAGATGTGTTAACCCGCTTGGATCAAGGTGTCATGAGTTTCGTTCAGATGGAACTCAATAATCGTTTTAGTCAACTAGAGGTTGTTATCCATAATCAAATTGTAGATCATAACTGCAAAGTACGTTCTTTATTGATAACTTTTTTACCTCTTTGGACGAACGCCTCCAATCATTAGAGGAAATGATCTATGAAATATGGAATGGCCAGTAAGTTCTCCATACCTCAGGACATCAAGGAGTGCCTGGTGAGCGCGGATCCCCCAGTTATGATAGACAAGATGGTGAAAGAAGACCCCCTGGTCATGAAAGATAGGATGGTGGATGCAGACACCCTGTGCCCAGAGGACATCCGGGACCCAGTGTTTACCCAGGCATCCATAATGAACGCCTCCAAGCGTTAATCCAACAAATAAAAACCTTGATATCCAATTGGATGTGTCACCCAAGGAGCCCAACTCACTTGGGATGGAGTTCCCCTCTCTCCCAAATTTTCCTTACCTGCTCATCAAAACGCCATGAGACCTTAGCAGCCCTACCTGATGTGGTACATGGATGGAGCAAAGAGTGCTTGCCACCAAACAACATCAACTCAAAATCCAAGCTGCCAATAATGCTTTAAAAAACGAAATAAAGCTAAACCTACTTGTCACCACAAAATTGGCTCTCAGTGCTGCTCATGAACGAGTATATCTTAATAAATAAAGATCTTAACAATTAACGGTTTCAAGTGGATGCGTTTCACCCTTAAGCGTATTCCTGAGATACCACTTTGTCATTAGCGGAAAGTGAAGTTCCAGTACTAGTTCATGTCGTTTGGCCTCCAACCCCCTAAGTGATACATTTAAAATCTCATTCAAAGAAAAATACTTCCCTGGGGAAGGAAGTATTTTCTTATATTGCTATGAGAGCTCCATGGAGGAAACAACTGATCCCCAGTGACTTAAAAACTTGATGAACTGTCTTAAACGCATGGCTCAAGATATTATGGTCCCCCACCTTATGCACTGCCATACTTAGACTATCACTAAGACTACATTGCTCCATGAATTTGGGAGAAAACTAACCATATACAACCAAAACCAGACCTTAATGGGCATCAGCCTCATTTGAGGGGAAACTATCAGTGAGTTCGCCCACCTTTTTTACCTCAAAGCTCAAACTCTGGTTGCAGGTAATCGTCTTACATTAGATGATGCCATCACCGCCTTGTTTTCAGCATTTAAAAATATGCCTAATATCCTACTTTACTTAAAAGTGGTGAAATCCAACTTTACGTCCCTCCTTCATATAATAGAAGCTAATTTGAAAATTCTGACTGACCTACATAAACCCTCTGAGCCTCCTCGTTTTAACAACACTAAGCCCCAGTAACAAGTTTAGCTGCTACTCCCATTATATCGCTGACTCCTGAACTATACTGCACCCATTGCAAGAGAACCAACCACACTGTGGACTTTTGTAGTACTCCAACATAAGGCGCAAAATATCAGTCGTATAGGTAAAGAGGCTTCTTATGCTGACGACAATCCAGTGACTCAAGACCCTTGTTCTAGTTCTAGCTGTATCCCTAGCACTTCAGGTTGTTTTATGTTAGATGCCCCTGCAGAATTTGAAGTACCTCTTTCTATTAAAGGAAATAAAAATTTCCAGCTTTCTTACTTTATATTTTGGTCAGTTACCCAAACAAATTTTGGCAGTAAACTCATTTATGGAAAGCCAAGAATTGGAAGATAAAACTTTTACATGCATTTAACAGCCCCAAGCTTGGCCTTGGCAGAATCCTCCGCTTGCTTTCCTGCAAATCCCTACTGACAATCTAAAAGCTGCTAATTCCTAGCTTGGATATTTGGTGGTTAGAGTCAAGGTAGTCATACATAATATTAATGTCCTGGATATAATTAACACCGGTTTTCCAGTATATGTTATTTCCTCACAACTTACCAAAAAAATAAAAATGGCTCCAGACTTGATTCACAAAGCTGAATATGGGACGGCAGGTAGTCAGTCTACTAAGGCTTGGAGCGTAATCTTCCTTACCCCTTCAATTCAGGAAACTATTAATTACTGCCCCCGCCAATGCACTAGAAAATGATAAGTTTGAGTTACTTATTGGGGTCCGATAGATGTGGGAATTCAATTGCATCATCAACCACAAGGAAAAATTACTTTCCCTAATATGGTATTGGATTCCGTTAATATTTGATCTCCCTGTAAAAAAATAAAGGAGCCCCAAAAAACAAACACGCCTTATTGAATACCCATCCTCCATTTGCAAGGTTGAATACCAAGTCCTAGGGGGAAGACTAAGTTACCCCAAGAGGCGTTGGATGCCAATGAGGGGATCCCTCTGTATGCCCCTCATCTAATTACAATACCCTCTGGCTCACAAGTTATTGTGGATACGGGGGTTCAGATTCTCACCCCTCCTAATCAAAATTTGGAGCTTAGTGGACCCCCAAACCCTTCCATCAAGGAAGCGTTGACCGTCTGGGGATTTAGATCCTGCCTACGGGAAATCTATCTCTATTCTATTGGGGAGTTTAACCACTGAAACCCTCAAAGTCCCTCAGCATGTCCCTATTGCTTATGTAAAATTATGCCCCATTGAGAAGAAACCCGACGTAAGATGTTTCAAGTCATTACAAGAATTAGGAATTGATCCCCTACTTACCATAACTATATTTTAGAGTAGAATTGGGGACAATCTCACACCTAACAAACGCCAGAATGTCAAAAACCTCCTAGAGGAGTATGAAGATTTTTTCTCCTTGGGGCCAAGTGACTATGAGAAGATGACCAGGATAATTATCAAATTGAGACAGAGGCTCACCCTCTATTCAAATCAAGACCATATCAAAAATCCAAAATGAGGAAGCTCAAATGACCTTGGAGTTACAGCAACTGTTGCAAGCTGGTATATTGTACCCTCTAAAAGACCAAAGCTTCCCCACTCTTATTGATTCTGAAGAAGGATGGTGGAAACAGTGTTGTTATGGATTATCGCTGCCCCAACTCTATCACACGCTGACATCTATCTTTTCCCGCATATAGATGACTCCTTATGCAAGATTTTGGAGTCCCACTATTTCTCAGCTATGGGTCTCGCTAGTGGCTATTAGCAAGTAGATTTATCACCAGAAGATTGTGAAAAATAAGCTTTATCACAAGCAAAGGATTATTTGAGCCCACTTGAATGCCACAGGGGTTGTGAAACGCCCCTGCTACCTTCCAAAGTGCAATGGACGAATTATTAAGCGATTTAAAATGCTCCTGCATTTTAGTTTTTTTTACCACTTAGCAAAATCTGAGGATCGCTCACTTTAAGATGATATCCTGCACGCTTATTTGGGTCAAAGTTCTGCCAGATGATCCTTCTTATAGCCAGTGGCTTAAGGTATATTCACCGTTTGGAAACTCACTAGGCCTATTAATATAGCTCCTACGCTTCTGGTCGATTTTGGGCATAATTTTCCCAACATATTAGGCAACTTCTTCCAAGGCAGGCTTCAATACAAACTAGGGATTTGGTTCTTCCAGTTTGTTGACACTTTTCTACAAACAAAGGACTCAATAAGAAAACAGGAAGAGATGAAAAAAGATAAATTTATTTAAAGTTATTTATCTGATAATGGTCATTAGGCCAGACGCCGGTATTTATACTCTAGGGCATCTCCTGGCCACATTTGAGCACAAATTTTTTAAACAAATATTTTACCACCTCAGTTCAGCCCTTGAACTGATACAGTTAAACCCTTCCCTTAGGTTTATTGGTGGCCAGATACTCTCAGAATTGGGAGAATTTCAAGTACAAAAATTGCAATAAAAGCATGCAAAATTGTCCTAGGATCTTCTTGATTTCTGTTTCACCATACTGCTGGCAAAATACACCTTCTGTGAAATTCTTGCCTCCATTGAAATAGATGTCATACCCCTAATCAGGACGTCAGTAGGCCTCTCCATCAATATCATTAGGTACTCATTTCAGGAAGTCCATGTGCAAGTGCTATCATGCCAATTATACAGATAGACATACAAATTTCACCCTAGGGCAGAAAATTAATTACATTTTTTGTTCATATAATGGTCCATGGGATTTTTAGATGTTAACCTTGGGTCAGTCCTGAACGATTTTGTATACAAGTAAGTTGATTGTGTTCCTGATAATCTGGATCAATTGTCAGGATTAAATGCATAGGAAATTGGCTATAATATGCAAGCGTATTTGGCCTGAGCGCTTTGATAAAATATTTGGTCAAATTGACATGGAGATATTCAGCCCAAGTTGTATGATTGCAATAGGCTTTGAGGTGAGAATATAGGTGTTAGCTCAAGCGTTGAAAGAGTAATAAGCCAGATCTGATGGTTGTTGAAAGGTTTATTTTTGAGTCAACTTCCAGAATCTGACATTTCCCCCCCTTGACTCGAACATAAGCCCTAAGATTCCAGACTTGCCTATGTTTATCTGTTATCATTGGACCAAACACCCAATGAGCATGGATTTGGGTTTTCTATTTGGTAACTTCAGCTTGAGCGCCCAATGAGTCTGAAGTATGATGGCCCAAATACCCATAGAGTCTGAAGTTGGATCCTCTCCCCAACCTCAGGTGCGAATTAAAATATTAATTAGAATATAATTATCATATATAAATATTTTTTGTTTTTTTTGTTTTTGTTTTTATGTTTTTGTGTTTTTTCAACTTTTTCTTTTCTTAATCAGCCCACTTATTAACCTTCTTAGGAATTTTGCATGGACTTGGTTCTATATATGGCTGGTCCTAATATCCTTGATTGTGTATATTAATTTAGCATTTTCTCAATCACTTCAAATGGGCCGACTCTGATATGATCAAAACTTTTGCAATTGGCCTGATCCATGAGTGTTGCAAAATAAAACTTTGTCGTTAACTTCAAAATCAGCCAGTGTGTAGAAATTCTCTAAGACCTTCTGATGTTTAACCTTTTTCTCAGCAAAACTATTGTCAAAGGCTTGAGCTTGTAGTTTGATTAAAACATCCACAAGCTTTTCAACATACTGAGGGTAAGTGTTTTTGCCAGAAATTTTCTAGGGCCAAATATAGCAGCGTTGGTAGGGCCAGGTATCTATCATATAATACTTGAAATGGAGACATATGGGTTGATAAATGGTAGGAAATATTTTAGGCGAAGACTGCCAAACTTAGATAAGTACACCACTTGGATGGTTTAGATGAGGTTAATTTCTGGATAATGTTCACCAACGTCCCGTTTGCACTCTCAACAGTTCCATTAGTTTCAGGGTGATAGGTAGCAGAAAGCACACCTTGTACTCCCATTAGTTGGTTGAGCTTGGCAAGGACATTGGCGGTAAAGTTGGTTCCATTATTGGTCAGAATAGCCTGGGGTCATTATTTTTGTGGATGATGTTTTCAAGGACAAACTTGGCGGTGGTTGCTGCTCCAGCTTCCTAAATAGCCTTGGCCTCAACCCATTTGGTCAACTGGTCGATGGCTACAATTATGTACTTGGACTTCATATTGCTTGTTGGAAGTAGGCTAACAACATTGATAGATACAGTGTGCCAGGCAAAGTTGGGCTGAACAAGCTGGTAAGATGTGCTTTTTCAGAATGGTTTTTCGCCTTGGCACTCTGCACAGCATTCTAGCATTTCTTGGTTATCAAAATGCATTGATTCCCAAAGTAGAGTTGCTTCAGATGCTCTTTTGTCTTCTTGAATCCACCATGCCCTATAGCCTTATGTGCTGCCATCTTTAGGTCTATTCAGGCTGATGGTCTTAAAACGTGAACTTTTTATCCTCGATGATCTTGTAAAGTGTCCTGTTTTCAATGGTTGTATTTTTCGTAGATCTAATAGTATCTTTTGGACGGATTTGGGCTCATCTTGATACTCTCTGCTGATCATTTTTTCATAAACAACTCATTGACGTCCTGACTAAGTGTTGCAATAGTGTTTAGTCAGGATTGACAGTTGGCGTTTAGTGTTTTGCCCCAGCTTGAAGCTCAATGGAGTAGTCATAAGCTTGAAGCTTAAATGCCCAGCGGGCTAATTGGCCCTCAGAGTCTCTTATGTTGTTTAACCATCTTAGGGAAGCATGGTTGGTAACAACTTTGAAATGAGTGCCATTAAGGTAGACCCAGAATTGCTTGCAAGCATATATGACAGCTAAGCATTTTCATTATGTCACCATTTAGTTCCTTTTGTAAACGTATAAGGTCCCACTACCAAAGTCAACTATATTAAAAATCCATAACCTACCACTTTATGAGCATCCATAATGATTGAAGTCCTAGCAGAAGGTTTTGGAAAACTCAGCGTCAATTCCCCCATCCACTTGTATAATTCCCCCATTGCGCAAGAAGGTGTTCTTCATCGTCTTCTACAACTTGGGATAACACAGCCCTCACTGCTGTTTGAGATGCATCAGTTTGGTCAATAAATTTGCGATCAAAGTTTGGGTATTGAAGAACATGCGCGCTTAATAGGGCTGATTGGAGTTTGTCAAACGCATCCTGGCAAGCTGGAGTCCAGTCAAATGGGACCTTATCTTTAAGCAGATAGAAAAGCGGATATCCAAGTTGTGCAAAGTCGGCAAAAAATTGGCAGTAGTACCCAATCATGCTTAGGAATAATTAAATATCGCACTTGGATTTAAGCCGTTTCTTTTTGGAGATGCCATCCAGCTTAGAGGGTTGGGGCCACAGACCCATTTTATCAATCAAAAATCTGAGGTATTCCAGTTAAGCTTTGAAAAACTGACATTTTCTAGGCTTGATTTTTAATTTTGCTGCAGCAAGCCTTCTGAAAACCTCCTCTAAGTGTTCCAGGAGGTCGTCAAAAGTGCGGCTGAAAACGTTGGTATCATCAAGGTACACTTATTACACATGACAATTTCAAATCTCCCAGGATTGTGTCCATTCTCGTTGAAATGTAGCTGGGGCATTGCAGTGCCCTTGAGGCATTCTCGTTAGCTGGAATAGGCCCTCTTATGTTATGATTTCACATTTCTTGCGCTTCTCTTTGAGAGATCTATTTTCCAATATCCGCTGATAATGTCCATTGCCAAGAAGAACTTCATGCCCCCTAGCCTATCCAAGGCATCGTCAAATCATGGCAGTGGGTATGAGTCCTTCTTTGTGATGTTGTTTAACTTCCAACAATCAATGACTACTCGGTTGCTTCCATCTTTTTCTTCATTAATAAAATTGTGCTGCCCATGGACTTTTTGAAGAGACTAGCATGCCACAATCGAGGAGTTCCTTAATCTCCTTGGATACTTCTTCTTTTGATGATTTTGAGAATCTAATTGGGCGTAATCAAATAGGTTTATGATCCCCAGTATCAATTTTGTTGGTGACACCCTTAGCACATCCCAAGTTAAAATCATCTTGTGCGAATATTTTCTAATATAGAGAATAACTCCTGAGCTTGGCCTTTCTCAGAGTTTGTCAGGTTGCTTAAATCAGCCATAGGGACAACATTTTTTATGCTGAGTTGGTCCTTATTGGGGAGCCCTAATTTGACAAAAGTTCCAAACTCATGGAATGAGAGAATTTCCGTGGTAGGGAAAAGATGCAGAAAAGCAATTGTTTGGTGTCACTTGATGAAGATGGGCTGATTTTGCAAGTTTTCACATAAGATATGTATTTCTCTGTGGCCAGGAATGATAATACCAGGGGCAATGTTTGGTTCGAATCAAGATTTAGACCATAGTTGATAAACTTCACCATAAAGACCTTCCAGGATATTAATTGTTAGTCCCAGTGGGACAATTACTTGTTCTTTGGATGGTATAGTGATGGTCTGATTTTGATTGAAGTGGAATTCCATTTGACTAATCAATCTGTGTGGGTAGTGGTTTTATCTTAGGCTGTGCTTTGGAATGCTCAATTGTGACAACTCATCTTTGTAGACCAGATTTGTGAATAGGCTGTTTTTCTTTTTCTCAACTGCCTTATCCCAGTTATAGTAAAGTGGATAGCTACTTGAACGTTGTTCAGCTTAGGTAGGTCAGTTGAAAGTCTGGGTTGTAGGTCCAAACCCTGATCAATAGATGCTTTGCGTATGGTTTTGATACCTCTGCTTGGGCTACTTTGGTAATTTTCAAGGGTTTAGTTGCTTTTGCTGTGGCCCAAGTAGTGACCATCATGACATTATTAGCCCCTATATGGTTGAGGTTATATCTAGCAACATCTTCAGCCCTAAAGAGCTCATCAGGGTCAGGTGGAATGGTTTCAAAATCGGTGGTGTTAGAGAATTCTGCCTCTACTCCACCTGCTCTTTCTCGCCTCACTGTCGCTGCTAATTTCTAGAGCAAAGTTGACCCTAGGCTTTTTGTTGGACCTTCTGTAGCATTAGCTAGCAAAGTGACCTATTTGACCACAGTTGTGGCATGTAATCGGTCCTTTTTGCTTCTTTTGCTCGAAATTTTGGTTCATAATTTGGTATTTTTCACCCTGGTTGGACGTAGTGTTGCTTTTTGGGCCCAAAAAACGGGATTTTTGATGATCTTTGGCCTGATTAGGGGTATTGAAATTATGGGGAACAGCTTCTCAAGTGATTGGTAAGCTTTTGGATTTCCAAGCTTCCATTGAATGCAGGCAACATGACATTGTGCAGTTCAAGGAAGGGCATAATTGCATGCTCCAATGTAATCTTAGTGTCAAACTTTTATTTATTGCATTGCACCCATGAAGAACTTGTGCCTCATGTAGAATCTATCCGCAAAGTCCTTAATAGTCTTATTTTATTTAAAATTGAAATTAAGAAACTCTGTTTTTTTGGGTTTCTAGTTTCTCAGGCCCTCCAAACTTTTTTGTTATTGCAATTTTGGCATCCATATAGGACCAATCGTCACCCAAATAGGGCTAATGAGGTCACAGCTGTGGTCATCGAGTGAGTTAATCAGTGCTAATCCTTTTGCATGGTCTAATGCTCCTCTCAATTTTTTTCAAGTAACTTATGGAAAGAGTGAACTTTTCCATCCTTACTGAACTTTGGTAAGAAAATGGTTTGGAGTCATCTCGCCCTGTTTCAGGCACAAGGGTTGTACTTCTAGATAAAGTCTTGGTGTATCATCGCCTATAATCAGCCCTCTTTCCCGTTGGGGAGTATTAGGAGTTGGGATAGCTTCCAGTACTCTAGGCATAGAACGGATGTTTGAAATATCAGTTTCTGTGTGGTGTCAATTTCCAATGATTTGGTTTAATGACATTGCTCCGAACTACTGTATTCTGATGCTTGAACTACCTTTAGTTTTTTCAAACTGTTTTTGTCCAAATGATCATAGTTTTTTCCTATTTTTCTTTTGTCAAAGCTGGGTGAGCATCAGCTGCTTTGTTTTTTGATGTTGTCATACTTTTTTAGAATAAAGCTTGATTGGTTGTTATGCTTTTAATGTCTTTGCCCATACTATCTACTTAAGAATTTGCAGTTGATAATTGCATTCTTAGTTCCCAAATTTCCTGAGTAATTTCAATGTTTCTGGCCTGCAATCTCGACACAACCATCCAAATTTTTGAAAATTCCTTGTTGTTCAAGGCATCATCCTCATCCCTATTTGGGATGACTGGTTTTGCTGCATGAGCTCCCCCACTTTGACAAGATTTCAGGTGTAGGAGATACCAGCTGCGGAGCCTTGGTGACTGGGAAAATAATCCAAGATGTCCTTGGCTTTAATTTGCATCTCAATGTTGCTGTTTTGTCTGGCCAAATCTGCCAGGAATTGGTTACTGGAATCCAATTCAGTGAGTGTCACCAGTTTTTGAGTGAGCATCAGTTGTTAAAATCTAAGATCCCTTGTTTGAAAATTGATATCCTAAACGCTTATTTGGATCAAAGTTCCACTGGATGATCCTTGATATAGCCAGTGGCTTACAGTTTATTCACCATTTGGAAACTCACTAGACTTATTAATATAGTCCCGACGCTTCTGGTCGATTTTGGGCATAATTTTCTCAATGTATTTGGGAACTTCTTCCGAGGCAGACTTTAATTTAAACTGGGGAATTGGTTCTTCCAGTTTGTTGACACTTTTCTCCAAAGAAAGGATTCAATAAAAAACCAGGAAGAGACGAAATAAAATAATTTTTTAGAAGGTATTAACTGATAATGATCATTAGGCCAGGCGCTGGTATTTATACTCTAGGGCATCTCCTGGCCACATTTGAGCACAAAATTTTTAAACAGATATTTTACCACCTCAGTTCAGCCCTTGAACTAATACAATTGGAACCTTTTCTTGGGTTTATTGGTGGCCAAATACTCTCAAAATTGGGAGGATTTCAGGTACAAAAAATGCAATAAAAGCATGCAAAATTGTCCTAGGATCTTCTTGATTTAAGTTTCATCATACTGCCAATAAAATACACCTACTGTGAAATTCTTGCCTCCATTTGAGTAGATGACATACCCCTAATTGGGACTTTGGCAGGCCTCTCCCTTGATAGAACTAAATGCTCCTTTTGGGTGGTCCATTTGCAAGTGGTATCATGCTGATTATGTGGATCAACATATGAATTTCGCTCTAGGGCGGAAAATTAATTACGTTTTTTGTTCATCTAATGGTCCATGGGATTCTTAGACGCTAACTTCGGGTCAGTCCTGAACAAATTTGTATACAAATAAGTTGATTTTGTTCCCAATAATTTGGACCAATTGTCAAGTTTTGATGCATAGGAAATTGGCTATAATATGCAAGCGTATTTGGGCTGAGCGCTTTCATAAATTACTTGACCAAATTAACATGAAGATATTCAGCCTAAATTGTATGATTGCAATAGGCTTTGAGGTAAGAATATAGGTTTTAGCTCAAGCGTTGAAAGAGTAATAAGCCAGATCTGATGGTTGTTGAAAGGTTTATTATTGAGTCAACCACCAGAATCTGACAAAAATATTACCAATTTTTTCAAGAACCTTTACTAAAAATCTAGATCACCTCTGGCAAGACTTTCAGTGGTTATGACAAACATCATTAAACTAAAGATGTCAAAATGCTCTTTTTTCAGAGTGAGATGGATTTTTTGGGTCTTAAGGTCAGTAAAGCCAGCTATCCCCGATGGATGACAAGGTCTTGGCTATTAATAAGATGACCCCCTAAATCCTTACATGATTTACAAGTTTCATTAGGAATGGTGGGCTATTATCGCCAATTTATCCCCCATTCTGCAGACACTTATGAGCCTCTGGTGTATCTACTGAAGAAAGGGATCCCCTTTCAGTGTAAAGAAGAACAACAGCTGGCCTTTGACCTTCTACGCATCTTTCTATTCCACTCTCCAGTACTTATATACAAGACTTTAATTACCCTTTTCCTATTTACCAATGCTAGCAATATTGCCATTGGAGCTATACTATCTCTACATGACAAAAACTTTGTGTACCATCCTATCGCCTAATATAACAAGACATTGTCAAAAGCTAAACGCAATTATAGCAATATGGAATGCAGATTATTGGTGGTCCTACTGGTTATTAAAAACCTTTGACCTTATTTATATGGGAAGCATTTTACCATTATTACCAATCACGCTTCCTTACAATGGAATCTGCAAATGAAGGACCCTGATGTGAGATTAGCCCAATGGGCGTTAAAACTTTAAAGCTACAAATTTTCTATTATTTTCTGACCAGGGCCTATCCACAAAAATGCAGATTTCCTATCTCAGCTTCCCATATTAACATTAATGGACCCTGAGGTGGATCAGCTCTACAATCTCATAACCCACCGCATTTATGGAAGGGCGAATCCATGACCCTTTAAAAGGGATTAGCAAGGAAATCTGCAAATCTCCAAGTCAAAAACGGCTAATTGTGCAAACTTGTATCTAAAAAAGAATGTATTATGTAAAACCTTTGGCTCAAAATGACATCATATTGAAGGACATCAGCAAGTCAGCCACGTGGAATTTAGAAAACCTACCAGTGGCTTAACCCTCAATGATATTTGGAATATAATGCTTAGTAAATCCAGGATGTATTAGAGTCATGCCTAGTATGTAAAAGCCCAAACATACCTAATCCCCAATCACAACATCCAATGTTTCCACCCTGTGAACCATTTCACATTATTAGCATTGATGTTGTGGGAACTATCCCTTGAGCCTCTAATGGTCATTTCCTCCTCCTACTATCCATGGACCATCTAACTAAATGCATTTAAGCCATATAACTATCCTCAGCTTTAGCAAAGGCTACCGCTGTGGGAATCTAGCTTTTATGTGCTTGCTGGTGCTAACGCTGTTTGATCCCACAAAAGTTTTGATAGTTTTAATAAAATTAAAACTAATAAAAAACTTTGATCTAAATTTTTTAGTAAAGCGGGGCAAGAAAGAAAAAGTGACCCCTCAATATCTGATTGATCCGTATTTAAACAGTATTGAGGGTCAGAGGGAATTTACTAATAAGTTTGGTATGGCTTATTACCATCCAAATTAGGAATTATTATAAAGCAGCCTATCAAAGCTCGGAACACTCACTTCATTTTGCTGAACAATAGCTCGGGAATTACAATTGGCTAAAGCATAACTTTTATATAAAGATTTTATGAAATTCAGCCAATACCTGTTCACGAATCTTTTGCGCCTTGGGGACCCTCACCACGCCTAAAAGAGGGGTGGTCCCCGCGTAGGCGCTTTGAAGGGCCTGGTTGAGGCTGGGGGAGTACCGCCCAAAAGATGCCCCACAGTCCGGGGGGGGGGGGGGGGGGGGGGGGGGGGGGGGGGGGGGGGGGGGGGGGGGGGGGGGGGGGGGGGGGGGGGGGGGGGGGGGGGGGGGGGGGGGGGGGGGGGGGGGGGGGGGTTGTGCGGTCAGAGTAATCTGACTGCTCAATTTATGATTTCTTCCTGGTTTATTGTTCATTTTTTGTGTTACCCCAATTTGTGGGGTTCCACTGAGAATAGGGTCTTTTGGTCGATTATATCATGATGATTATTATTATTTAAATCGCGTTTAGGCTCATCACAAACTTGTAAATGGCTGATATTTTCCTGTTTTGGCTGATTTTGACCCAGGCCATTCTTTCTTTGCAGCTATGAGGGCAAATGTCTGACAACTGCCACGTTTTAATGTAATCAGATTATCACAAAACATGAGTGCCTTAACATCATCTTTCATTAATGGGCAAAATTTCCGCTCAATGCTGGTGAAAGATTTAGCTGACCTGATGAGTACCACACAGGTATTCTCTACCCCCTACCATCCTGCATCAAATGGAATGGTAGAGCATGTAAATGGTACTCTAACTGCAACCATCTAGAAAATGGCTATGATTTGCCCCCTTCACTGGCCCCAATATTTGCCTAGTGAAATTCTATCCTATAGGATTAGCTACCATCAAATAACTAAGATGTCGCCGTTCCAAGCGTTGTAAGGCAGAAATCTCCATCTGCCTTCTAAAGTACAGGCTATGCTTGACCAAGCCTCCCCAGAAGCCCCTGAAGTCATTATGCAAAGTATTGCAAATGAAAATTATCTGACCTCAGGCCATGGCTTCAAAAACCTGTCTGCTACAACCAGTAGATAAACTGCTCAGTTTAATGATAAGCGTGACCTTCTACACACCTTCTAACTGGGTGACCTAGTCCTATTCTACCATCACCGGCCTGGAGGTTGTGACAACAAATTGGGCACCAACTGATCAGGGCCCAACTGAGTCATATATAGACGTGGCAATGAACAATCAAATGTCAAGGTTGTTCAGGGTACAATCATAAACTGGTACATAGTTGCTTTCTTATCCATTATCCCCCAATTTCCAATATCTAGAGGGGAGTATTCTTGGGATTCCTACCCAAATGGTGGATTAAGATGTTTCAGCTGACAGGAATCTATCCTGACCAACCATAAAGCCCAAACTTCTGTTGGAAGTAATCCCAAAAAAATTCGCCAACTCTTGAAGTCAGTGATTGACCTTAACTTATGAAGTTGACTAATGCTCCTTTTTTTTTAGTACTAGATGGTCCCAACCCAAGGGGGGATTCATCGATGTTTATTGAATTACGCCTGGGCTCCTAAGAGCCTGAGGCGAGGAAGGGAGGGAGGAGGCATCGAGAAAGGAGGGGGTTTGCGCGCCAGAGCCGTGCTGCAGTGACAACTGAGCGGGGGAGGGTTGGCGACATAGTGCAGACCTTCAGGGCCATCTCAAAGTGTACCTGAAAGTGGGTGATCATGTGTGGAAGGGTCCACACCTGCTGGTCAAAGGCAGCACGAAGGAAGGAGTTATGGATGGTCCAGATGGCTGTGGCATAGGCGAGGACACGGAGGGGTCGGTGGCAACCAGGCAATGTCTGCTCAAACATGAGGTCTTGCACAGGGTGTCCAGACCAGGGCTGAGCATGGAGGAGCGCGCGGGCCTTTGGCCAAAATGCGGCGACACCTGGACAGGTGAAAAAACGATGGAGGTGGGAGTCAATAGGCTCCACACAGGGGCAGCTTCGGTGCTGGAAGGTAGGGCCAGTCCGGTCCCCTGTCCTGTATGAACAGTGGAGCACTCTCCATAAGGTGTTGGACACCTTTGCTGACAGGATGGGGTGATAGACGTCCTTCCACAATTCCTTAAGGTCAAATCTCACGGAGGGAGGGAGGAGCTCAAGGAGTCTTGGGCGGATGGGAGGACGATCTTGGGGGTTGAGGCGAGTTGTGACAACTTGTCCATTGTGCACAATTGCATGGCGACGTGGGCTGAGGCCAGGGCCTTCCCTTCTGTATGGGAAGGCATGGTGGATCCGCGCGCCTACTCGTTTCAGGGCAAGGAGAGCCTGGTTCCAGTAGGGGGATGAGGATGGTTTTAGGCGATGGCCTGGGTGGTTTGTGAGCCACTCCCTAATGAGGTCAGAGATGCTCTAGGAAGACCCAGAGCTGCTGACACTGACTGGCGGAGGGCGGGCGCCCATTGGGGCATGGGGGTCGCGTCCCAGCAGACAATCGGCCATAGGAACTTCAGGAAGATTGTGGTGGCGTGGGATCGCGTGTCCAGAAGCCCTAGGCCCCCTTCATTGCAGGGTCGGGCAATGGTTGAGAGGGCTATTGGTGGATGGTTTGAGCCCCAGATCCAACAGCGGAGGAGTACATTGAGCCGCGTATAAAAGGCATCTGTGAATGGGCAGACGTGCGCTAGGAACCAGACTTTGGAGAGGAGGAACACATTGGCCATCAGAGCTCGACCCTGGGGGGTGATGTGCCGCCGGTTCCAGCTGGCAATCCTGGAGTTAACTGCTGCAAGGAGCAAGTCCTCATTGTCTTTTAGCGCAACTCCTTGTTGGTTGGTGAGAACGCCCAGGTGACGGAAGGTATCGCGCTCAGGTTCAATACCAAATGGTGGGGGAAGGTGGGGGAGCCGACCTGTACAACTGTTGTCTTGGAGGTGTTGACCATGGCGTTGGACGCCTTGGTGTACCTCTCAATGGTCACAGCAGCGAGGGCAACATCCCCAGGGCAGCCAAATGCAATGGCAGTGTCATCTGCAAATGCCATGGTGCGTGTGGGGGGCTTTACCTGGGACCAGAATACCTGTTAGCTTGTCCTGTAAGGAGGCCAAGAGGGGGTCAAGGGTGATGTTAAAAAGGATAGGGCTCAGGGGGTCCCCTTGCCGGAGACCTTGTCCAACTGGTACTGCCACTGTAAAACCCATTGGCGCCAGGACTCTGGTGTGGAGCTGGTCATAGAGCGATGATATCCAGCGCCTAGCTGCGGGTGGGAGATGGAAGCGGGCCAGGGAAGCATCAATATACTTCCAGGCTACCCAATCATATGCTTTCTCCATATCCAGAAGAGCCACAAAGCCATTCACCTTACGAGAGTTAGCAGTCAAAGTCACGTGAAGGTCATTATAGTTGTCCCATAACGACCTCCCCGGAATAAAACCGTACTGGGATGGGGAGAGGCGAGGTGACACCCATTTGGTGATGCGGTTGGCCAGAAGCTTCGTGAAGAGCTTGTGGTCTGTGTTGATCAACGCTATGGGGCGCCAGTTCGCCAGGTTCTCACGGTCTGACTTCTTGTGAATGAGGGTCGTGATTGAGCCTCTGGAGTCGGGGAGGACCTCGCCATTCACCAAGAGTGCAGCGAAGAGGTCGCGGAGGGTTCTGGCTATCACTGCAGGTTCCAGAAGGTACACCTCAAAGGGTATTCCATCTGGGCCTGGGGCTTTAAGCCGTGGGGATTTCAGAAGGGTTTCCATCACCTCCTGGATGGAAATAGGCGCCAGTAGAGCCTCATCAGCCCGTGGGTCAATGGGCGGCTCTGGAGCCCGCCACAGGAAGTCTTGGATGTCCGATGGGTCCACCTGGGTGGCATGGAAGAGGCTGGAGTAGAAGCGGTGTAGTTCCTGCGTGATTTCCTCCTTAACTGAAGTGGTTGTAGTGCCAATTTTCAGTGCAGTAATATCCTGCGCTGTTGACCGGGCTTTCTGTTTCTGAAAGAAGAAGCGGGTGGGGCGTTCCCATTGAGCATAGTAACGAGATGTTGTAAAGTTTGCTGCCCGTTCTTCCTGCAGTGTGAGCTCCAAGCGGAGTGCTTCCTGCGCCGCTTCCCAGTCTTCCAACCATCTGGGAGAGGGCGAAGGCTGGCAGTTTCGCTCCAGATGTCTGATTCTGGCTTCCGCCCTTTTGACTCTGGCGTGAGCTGCAGTCATCTGGGCTTTGGCACAGTTGTAAGCAACGCGGGTGATGCCCTCCTTGGTCACCGCCCATCTAGCCTTGTGGTCAAGCAGGTGGGGTGGGGGAGGTGAGAGTCTCCCGGATGGTCATAGACAGCTTCTCCTTAGTGAAGGGGTTGTTGAGAAGAGCTGGGGCAACCCTAGGCCAGAACCTACGCGACGGTCTAAGTGTGGTGGTGAGGACAACGGTGAGTGACCTGTGATCACTCAGATGGTTGTCACGAGAGATGGGAGAGGAGACGCGGCCAATTAGCAGGGGGCCAATCAGTGCCATATCTATGCGTGACGCTGACTGGAAAGCTCCTCCATCATACTGGATCCTAGTCATGCAACCTAGGCCAGACGCGGAGGGTGGAAGCGCATCTATAAAGCCACTCAGGCGAAGGAAATCCTGGAGGCGACTTGATCCAGGGCGTTCCTTTGCTGCAGGGGGTAAGAGTCACGGACGCGACTTATGGTTGTGTTGAAATCTCCTAAGAGAACTGTATTCCGTGGGAGATTGAGTTGGAGGAGCTCTTCCAAGAGCCGATTTTGCTCCTGACCTGCATTAGGCAGGTAGATGCTTGCAGCGAAGAAGGAGAAGTCAGGAGTGGTGAGTTTGGCCAGTATGAGGCGGCCACCTAGATATTGTGAAAAAGAATGGGTTTTAACCCGGGGATTCAAAACAATAAGGGCGGCATGGTTTGTCCAGAAGGAGTTGCCTCCAAACTGTTCATTCCATGCAGATTGTTCGTGGGGAGGATATGGGGCTCCTGGACAGCAGCGATGTCAATTTGTGCTGACCTGAAGTTTCGGAGGAGGCGGGCTCTCCGCTTAAAGTCCCGCAACCCATTTGCGTTGATGGATTGCAGGGCCAGGGTGCTGCCATGGGGACTCATAGCTGTTCCCCTCCATGTCCTGGGGGGTTGCCAGCGCTTAAACCTGCTGCTGTGAGGCGGCTAGTTTTGAGTCCTTTAGCTTGACTATTAGCTGCAATCCGTGAGGAGCGTCGAGGGTTCTGAGGGGAAGGAGAGGGTGGGGGGCGGAGGACCCAGTAAGCCAGCCTAGGATGCTGCCCCCGCTCCGTTGCAGGGGAAGGACCTGAGGGTGCTCAATGGTGACCTCCGCGGTGTCCCCATTTGATGAGTCTGAGTCCATATTCACTTCCTCCAACACTGCAAAGGATCCGCGCGAAATGGACTGTGGGGTTGGGGTAGGACTCTTGAGGTGGCACTTCTACTGCAGGCCGCGAGTTGCCAGTCCATGCTGGTGGGCATAGCTCCATTGGGAGCTGAGGGCTGATGCGATAAATCGCTGGTGGGGTTGGTGGGGGTGCCGCGGAGCCCTGAGTGGGGGTGGCTGACGAGGGGCACCCTGTGGGAGATGCCTTGCGCTTGGTGAGAGAGGGAGTTGACTCTGGGAGATTGGAGGGGGTGCCCATTGGAAGGGGGGCATGAGCGCGAAGGTATCCCACACCAATAGTGGGGTTAGCTGTTTCAACTGCTAGGCGTAAGGCCTCAGGGGACAGGTCTTGAACAGGAACCCATTGTGTGGGTTGTGGAATTGCTGCTGCAGCCATGTGGGATCGTTTTTGGCCTGGTTTAGGCCCCTGGGTGGTGGCTAAGAGGGCTTGTTTTCGAGCTGTGCAGCCACTATACAAGTGTCCAAGGGCGTTACACCATGAACACCGGGGGCGCGCCTGATCAGGGTCGACAAAAAAGATCTCAGGGCATGCCCCAACTACCGCCACACGAGGAATAACCTCAATGTTACGGGATACAGTGGGGGAGGGGATGAATGACGCCCTAGCAGTGCGAGCTCTTTGAGTGGGAGCATAGTAAGAGGGGACGCTAAAGTCCACTGAAAGAACAGACCCAAACTCCATTAAACCACGATGGAGTGCCAGTTTAAGAGACTCAGGATCAACAGTCGTTGGTAGGTTGGAAAAAGTAACCCATGAAATTTTCTCCAGGTGAGAGCGTGTGCGGGAGATGCGAAGAGATCCGCGTGGAATAATGACCTGGAGGGTGGCAGCATGGTCAGCAAGGGCAGCTTCAGTGAAGCCCACATCGATGTAGTGGCCCTCCACTGATTCATGGATGGTGGTGTTTATAGGGAATGTCTCCGCAATCGCTGCAAAGTATGAGAAGTAATCCTCTGTATAGAATTCAACAGGGTTATGCCCATAATAAAGGCGAATTGCGTGGGAGAGGGTTGAGCGAGGTAGAGCTTTTTGCGCTCTAGTTTCGGCCCATTTCTTCTTAACATTGGCAATAAATGCCACTTCACGGGGATCAGCTTTGGGTAGCGTTGGTGCCAGAGGTTTTTGCCACGCCCCAGTGGCTCCTTTGGTACGTTTGTGTTTGCTTTGGGCTGCAATTGCAGGTTGAGTGTGAGCTGGTGGTTTGGACAAGTTTGTGGAGTTCCCTTGTTTCTGGAATGTTACAGCAGTTGCTGGCATCATATTAAATTGAGGGGCGGTTTGTTGGGCCTCGCTAAATTGGGAGAGCCCATCCAGATTGGAATTAACTCCAGCCAGTTGGGAGGAGGGAGATGTTTCATCACCATCCCAATCTATTTGGGTAAATTCAGCCCGAGTATTTGCTGTGATTTCGTGGGCAAAACTCACTGGCTGATTGGTGAATTGGTCGTTTTCAGCATATTGAGATAAAGTGCCAACTTGAGAAGTGCCGATTATGGGGTTTAAATGGGACGGGTGAGATTGGAACTGGTGTGAAGTTCCAAAATCTGAACCATTTAAATCCCCATTGGGAAGAGTAGATTGTCCCAATTTGGTGCTTAGTGAACCAGAATGTGCGGCTAATCCAACCTTACATCCGAGGGTTTGGGGGCCAGGTGATTGTTGGGCCTCGCTAAATTGGGGAGTCCCATCCAGATTGGAATTAACTCCAGCCAATTGGGAGGAGGGAGATGTTTCATCACCATCCCAATCTATTTGGGTAAATTCAGCCCGAGTGTTTGCCGTGATTTCGTGGGCAAAACTCATTGGCTGATTAGTGAATTGGTCATTTTCAGCATATTGCGATAAAGTGCCGACTTGAGAAGTGCCAATTACGGGGTTTAAATGGGACGGGTGAGATTGGAACTGGTGTGAAGTTCCAAAATCCGAACCATTTGAATCCTCATTGGGAAGAGTAGATTGTCCCAATTTGGTGCTTAGTGAACCAGAATGTGCGGCTAATCCAACCTTACATCTGAGGATTTGGGGGCCAGGTAGCTGGGTATCGCCCCTCATGGAGGGAGCCAGAAACACGGCATCAGCAATAATAGATGGGGCTTGACTAATGCTCCTTCAGAGCTACCTAATCTTGGGTTCAAACCTGATCCATGCGACAAGTGCAGCATATTCCATAAAGATATTTGGGCTGCTGCCAAATCCCTGATTCGTTTATTTTTTTAGATCTAAGCTTAGATTGTTTGAATTTTCCCCAAGACACCTCCCTTATTTTCTTATATTGCTGCTAATATAATACCTTTATTTTTCCCTCATTTTCTCAATTTTAAGAAAAAATTGCAATTTTTGGAATTGCCTCGCCATCCATAGTAGCTGGTATAAAGACTTTTTTGACTGGTAAAAAGCAAAAGGTATTTCCCCATCAACTTGGGCTTCAGATCACCTGTCCTCAAACAATTAAGGGTTCCGTGGTATCACTCCCTGTGATCTTAACGCCCTCCATGGGGGAGAAACTTCTCAAAATAACTGCATTAGGACTCTGATAACAAGGGACTCATGGTATTGAAGGACACACAGTCCATCACAGAAACCGCCTCACCAAAAGGCGCCAGGGCAGGGGTTTAAACAACATGCAAATGAGACACCGCAGCATCCTCCAGAACCGGAACACATACCCTGGTAGCTTAGTTAGAACTTGGACACTGGGCAAGCAACAATGGCAAGCTGACTTGTCATTTAAAACCCCTTCAAAAATTCCACACTAGGGAATCTATTACCAACACCCACCCCTTCACTTGAAACCTGATGGAGAATAGCACCAATGGAGGCTACCATCATGCACACCTGATTCTTCAAAATCACCTGTGAGCCCCAGGCAGAATGATTAGCAGACATGAGGTCTTTGGTAGCACGAAATATTGCTGCCAATATGTCCATTAGGAGCCTGAGTCCAGGGGCTTGGCTGCGGAAAGCTTACACAAATGAAGCCAGATTGGACGCTCAGCACTCAGCATAAAAGATTAGAGCAGGAGAGCCAATTGCAATACTGTGTCTGTACTACTGATGACATCAGCATAATCAATGGGGTTGAAACCCCCACTTGTTAGCTAAGTGTAAGATTTATTGTGCACCCACTGATGAGCACCACCCTCCGCGGCATCCAATAAAGCCACGCTCTGCTGCACATATGTCAGAGATGCAGAAGCTGCTGTTTTGGCTGAAAATCAACCTGCAATTTGGCGAGGGTTCTCAATACCTGATTTGTGATCTACACAGATGTGACGGACAAACCCACCTCCCCTCCCAAGGTCAAGATTAGACTGTAACTGGAGCCTTTGGGAAGAAATACCTGGTCAGGAGCTCCCCCACCACCACTCAGAAAACCTAACAAATGCACCAACTGACCACATGAACAAAACCAGACTGAGCACTGACTATAGGTTCATGTGGTATAACAAGACCAATATGTCGCCAACTTCTAATAAAAGGGTGGAAATGACGGACACTAAGGGTTGGTCAATTATGTCACAGAAGTGGCTAATGAAATTAAGACTGTCCTGCCAGTTGGGTTGCATGAACACCCAGAAAGCAACCCAGAATTCTGGGGGCACAGACATTCAAATGACCTGGTAACAGGCGGGGATAGAAGCGATCAGGCGATGACTGATGACCACTGTCACCACTATTCATATTATAACTAAACTGTGGCTGCCGCGGTGGCAGAAAATTCTACCATGGTTAGCTCCTTGGGACACACGGAAGGCCCTGGATGTGCTGAGGTGCCATGTGTTGTTGAGTGCAAAGTGAGGTCATGGAACCTCACCCAAAGGGGAAAATGATCCTCAATAGCAAAGATACATCTTAATGCTAGAGGGCGTCCAAAAAAGGGGCCATCCCCAAAAGATCAATAACTCAATGCTCCCATTCAAGGAAGGAAGGCAGCAATGTTGTAATAAGAGCCACTAAGGCCCAGTAATTGCATAAACTCAGGAATATAGTATTTGGTAGCAAAGAAAGTGGTATGAATCGTATAACTGGAAAATTGGACTGGAAAGGCGATTTGTTTAATTAAACAAAAAGGTTCTAAAATGACTGAAAACTGTACTAGTGAGTGACAGTTGTCTTAAGTACTAGAGGGCTTAGGGAACAAACGGGATTGCTTGAACTGAGTGAGTTACAATACTAACCAATTCTAACATAATGATATATTACAACTAACTTGACACATATCGACCTTCTTCTGGATAGCTGACTCTCACTCAAAGTTTAGCCTGTTTAATTTTCCCTACCACTGTGATTGCACTTGGCGGTTCAGCAATGCTTTGTTCAGTGGGTGAATGGTTGCACCCATGTTCAGGCTGAATAGGGGTGATCCCATTGGGTATAAAATGGATTTGTTATCCTTGAACCTACTGGAGTTGGACCCCCCTATTCTGATGGGAGGGAAGCTTCCTGGTGGGTTTTTATACCTGATCATATTATGACCAGCGGATTTCACTGCCCCTCAATTTATTCAATTTTTCACCTCTTTAGAAGGTACCTGAAATTATCACTTGGGATATATGCCCACCCCTTTCCCTCTGGTGGCATCCTCTCACTGCATTACCTCCACACACATACTTTGGTCCACTGGAGCAGCTCTTGCATAGTAAAATAGGGGGAATTGGGGAAACTTTGAGAATTTACACTGTCACCCACCACTTGTCTACCACATGGGCCTAATAGCCTTTGGTTATGAGGGAGTTAGCTGTCTTCTTCGCCCCTCTTTTGGTTCATGATAGAAATTCTGAGTGGTTGAGCTACAGAGGGTGCTCCCAAAGACTTACATATATTGTTCTGGCAGAGCGATTAGTGGGTATTTGATTGATTTGATAGCTTTATATCAGAGGTTTTTAAAAAGCTGACGTCATTATTTTAATCTTGATGTCTCATTTTCATCTTGGCACGGCATATCCTACCAATTATCATTCTTAGATCACTTCTAGAAGCTAAGAATAGATTTGGGTCACTTTTGTTTGCCTTATCTATAGCCATCATCCACATAAAGCATGTTGGTAGTCTTAGTTATGTGATAAATCCATTTAATTGAATAAAAAAGTGACAATTCAATTTTAGAGTAGACCAATATCATGCGTTTAATTCATCTTTATAATTTTAGATTCAGAACTGAAATGCTTACTTATGTTTAATTTCTCCTAATTGCGTATTTAATGATTTTAAAATTGGGATATTATAATTCTACACCTAAGCATAAATTTTACCTTATAGGTGCGGTTAATCAATTCAATAAGGTATTTTTAACAATGTAGGTCCTCCTATTTAAAATCTATATAGTTTTTACACCAAAAATATAATACTTTATTGCTAGATATGGTTATTTTTTGATTAAAATAAGTATTTTGTAAAAGTCTAAACTGTCTACAATTGCATAAGGTTATTCAGATTCAAATTAACCCTGATCAAATATGCACTCCCTTCATCTTTCCAACATTTAAAGGCAAACCAAAATGCTAACACCACCCTTTTTTCACTTAATAACAAATTTAATTAATTAGTAACAATTCAGTTTTATTCAATGGTCATAATGGGAAAATCTAAACCATTTTTAACTTTATCACCCCAGTAGATCTGTAAGCCTATAATTTAAGGATGCCCTAAAATTTAAAGTTCAGTTTAATTGATTGGTCTAAAATTAGCTTCTGAGGGTTCCAATTAAATTGAAACCTTAAGATTAGCAATAGCTTTTTAGATGCTTTTAATTAAAGTGCTTTTTTCAAATTCGTTTAATATAATTTATATATATATTAACCCAATGTCAAATATCACTTTAGAAAAGGTTGCCATTATGTTATTCAATCAGCTATCAGATCAATGCCTTAACTAACATCCTCATAACCTACATGTACTAGCTTACTACCTTTACCAAGTTTACAACCTTTTTATTAATACAGAAAACCGAGAAATTGTTAATATAAACTTAAAGCTGAAAAAAAGGTGAACTGACTAATATTGTTATCTTAAAGCTGATGTAGGTTCAAAGATAAGTAACATCTCATTGGTAAGATAGTTAGGGTAAGATGGGGCCTCCATGTGGTGCAACCAGGGAAAGCCCATGGAAACATGGGTGAGTAGCTAACACCAGAACCCAGAGAGGTACGTTGGTTGGGTACTTCAGTGGACTGAAAGAAGTGCGTGATGGTAGTGATGACTATGCCAACCTGTTCGCAGGTGTCTACCACTCCCTTAGGGGAGTATATGGGCAGGAAGGGGAGGTATGAGTCAGGCATGGCACCTGTCAAACGGCCTCCCCATGAGCTGAGGTTGCATGGGTGCGGATCCCAGGATAAGGGAGGTGCAATCCTGGTTGGCTGCGCTTTGGTGCACCTGCCCACAATAATTTTATGGTTTGATGAGTTGTCCTGAAGCTTGGCTAGCTGGCAGTTCAATCAGCATGAGCCAGCTGGTGTTGAAATGGATCATTTAAGAAAGTGATAGCAGATCCAAAAGGACTCCAAGGCTTCCTGGAGAAGAAGGGGACAGAGAGAATAGCTTCACTGAAAGAGCAGGTGACAAAGGGGAGGGCTTCAGCTTCTCCCCCTCAGGGGCCTTGAACCTGGGGGTCATCAGGCCTTGTCACCCGCAAGGTGGATGAGAGGCATATCGCATGTCCTGGCTGGTGCAGACAAGCTGCATAGTACTTAACAGGGCGGGCATATGTCAGTTTAGGGTGTAGCATGAGCTACTCCTAATTGCAGTTCAGGCCCACAATAGGTGGTGATTAGGTTTGCGCATCCCTAGTGTGGTGGGGGTAGTACCCCAGGTCTTTATCCTGAAGTAGTTGCCTGCACTAGGAGCCCCTTGGGGCTTTTTAAAACTCTTTGTAGCGTCTCATCACTTTGGTATTCCAATGTCTCCATGAAAATTAAGAATTTATAATTCAGTTTCACATTCCTTAATCAGCTGATGGTACAATTAATCTCTACCTCATCATGCACCCATTAAGTCCATACGTGATAGTTTGTTTCCAGGGTTGCAATAAGAATTTGATTAAAGCCACTTACCATTACAGCCCCAGATTGACTGACCTATACTTAATTCCTTGTGAGTTTCCTGGCGTTGTTTGGAACTCACAGGTGCTGTTTCACAGGATTTCAATAATAGAGTGGTTATAGGAGTATTTAAATTTGTGAAAGCTACTTAAAATTTTGTTTGTCATAAAATAACCAGATATATTCCTCCCAATAAGCACAATTAAGGGTGTCAGTTAGTTGGGCGTGATTGCTGGCTAATCGCCTAGTCCAATATTTTTTGTTGTAATATTATTAATTGCTTAGGTTCAGCGGATTCCTAGTTTGACGCTGACTGCAAATCGTGGGTGATTGTGAAATTTTCCAGCGGAAATCCAGTGTATCTGTTATCAATCATCTGATGATGATTTAGCTGCCTCAAATCCAAGTTTGGTTAAATTCATGCTTGACGCCAACTGCCATGTGAGGCCAATTTTAATATTTTCTGGCAGAAAGCCAGCATATTCATTAAAAATCGTCTGACTATAAATTCTTAGTCCCAATATGGAGCATTGGCAACTTATGCCAAGGATGCTCAAAGTATTTATAATAATAGTAATTTATATACGGCTGACTGGCGACTCATGTTGATGATGAGTTGACTAAATATTTGATGATTGTGATGAACGGATGGGATGTAATCACTGCCACAAATGACTGCGATTGGTTAAAGTTCTGGCTTGGATGGCTGAGGAATTTTCATAGGTGCATAGCCTAGAGTATAAATAGTCATTTTTGCTCCAAATAAAGATCTCTTTTTTGCCCATTTTCTTTTTATTTGAAGTAGCAAGAGCCACTAAAGTGGATAGGGGTGGGTTGGAGATCCCTGAAGTAGGTGCTGATGATACACCTCTTGAGTGGCTGGTGCTGCCAGCTCCAATACCTCATCCCTATGAGGAACCAACGGAACCTGGCCAACTGGCAATTGACTATGATGTGTTGCTGACTGTCAACCATAAGGGTGGTGCAGCGCAAGAGTGGCATAGCCGCCCAGGATGTGGGATGGACTTGACAGGGCACCTAAGAGGGACCATGGGGCTAAGGCAAAGTCGTTGGTCTTCTGGATTTTGTGGGTTGGACGTGGACTTGTAGGGGTTGATACTCCTATGAAGGCGAAACAGCAAGGGTCAGCCAATCTCCATACTGGTTGGCCTGACGTACTAGCAGAGCCCACTGTTCTGAAAAAGATTTTCCAACATTAATAAAAAGAGTATTATAACCCACAAGAAAATTTTTTAGATATTTTACTAATATAGAAACTTTATGTGACAGAAAGAACACCAATTAAATTAGTGCTTTTTAGTATTTATACTACCCTGAGGCCAATGGTGGTATTTGTGGAAATTCAAGTTAGGTGGTGGAGATCTCTTTTTTTAGCACTAGTGGTGCCCAACCTAAAAGGGGGAGCTGCCATGCATCTTTATTTGCAAATGAGCCTAACAAAGGGATTATCATAACAATAAAATTACTAATACAGCCCCTAAGTTTTGTAGCCTAGGAAGCCATATCAGATGGTGAGGAGGCTTTGAGGATACTTTTGTCCGGTGCCCGCTTTAGCTAGTGGACCATGGCTGACAACGTCGGTGTATGAGCTTTAGAAACATGTGTAATAAGAAGATATAGTTGTAGGTATCCTTCGTTTATAAGGCCAGCGGTGTCCATTGCCACAACCTATTGAGCAAGTTGATGCTCAGCAAAAGTGATAAGAGCTGTCACACAAACAAATTACTTGATGTGTAGGCAGGTTTGGGGATAGTTGAGGTCAAAAAGAGAAGTTTTTGCTTCATCAATGCAAGTGCAGCTCGCACTAAAAACAATCTCCTCAATTTCATATTTTGCATCTTTATCAAATCATGGGTGAAGTTTGGGATAAGAATACCCTCAATGAAGGGTTCCATCTCTCCATAAAGCTGCTGGTGAAGTAATGTGTTCAGCAGGAGCAGCTGCGGACTCCATGGCCATCTTATTTAATTTTTTATAATTTGTGAAACAATGTTTATCTAAAATGATGAGAGTGAGAATTGCGTAAATTAATAAAAAATATCCCCAAAGCAAAATCTGGCTTGACCTTTAATGGCTGGTGCTGTGGTCGGCAATTTAAAACACTTGAATGGATTTAGCTTGGCCAACGCTGGGCCAGCCAATGTAATAGGAGCGGTGGCCAAAGCTAATTGGTTGTTTGCTGTTAACCACGGCTGCTCAGTTAAAATGCTCAGCCCTAAGCTCACAATTCCTGAAGCCAGTCGAATTTTTAATTGTTTTTAGATTTTGATTGGCTGCCACTTTAGCAGCATGCCAAGATTCCCCAAAGTAGGGGGCAGGAGGATTGAGCCCCATTCTGAAAATTAGGGTGAGGCGGCAGATGGGGCAACGCTGGAGGGGTGTAGCAGAAGCAGTGAAGGCAGAAACCATGGGGCACTTGTGCTTCAAATGATCAAGTTCAAAGAACAACGGGCAAATAGCGCAGCTGTTCTCATTGCGTGCCCATAATAGGTGATCAGGGGTTGATCTGATCACCATGCAAAAAGATTGGAAAGTGGATGTTGTGATCGAATAGTGGATTGTTGCAAAGGTGCAAGGCCCTTCCAGAAGATCTGCCCTATTCAAGACAAAAAACTGCAACATTGGGTCTGCGCCATAAATGGCCAAACCCTCCGTGAGCTTGTGGCAGAGGCGCTCAGGGTAAAGGTGGTAGGGCAACCAGGCGAACTGGACCACCAAAGTGGCTCATCTGGGAGCCAGGTGCAAAGGTGGGAATGAGAATTTTTTATAAACTAAAGGTAGCATAGCAGCTACTGTTGCATCAGCTTCAGAGTGGAAGCTGATATTAAAATACCCCTTAAAGGGGTGAAATCAATAAAACCTGCAGGCTTATAAACTGCTTTGTCCATCTTAATGATGGCCGCGCTCATGTATGGGAAGGGATTCCCATATTTGACTTGGAGGCTGAAATGCAAATTGCTCCGTGAGAGCACCAAAGGGCTACAAAGCACCTCCTGGGAGCTTGTGATGTGGTGGGCCAAGTCCCAAGAGGGGACATAACGCCCATTATAATTAGGAGGGCTAGCAGAGCCAGCCTGGGTGCGCTTTGGCGGTGGCCAATTTATGCCATATGGCGGCGCTTTATCACCCCAAGCTGGGGCAGCGGGCATCAATGGCAATGACATTGATAATTATTAGCTCAATTGAGTGGCTATTTTTGTTTTTTTTTGTTTAAAAATCTTAATTTGGCTTCAAATTCAAATTTCAAAGAAAAAGAGAAATTAGGTGGTGATCTCAATTTGGCTAAATGATGATTTAGCCTATCACCACTCTCAAGAAGTTTTTACCTTAACAAGGCTTATATTTAGATATTGAATTAATAGCCATAATGATGTAATTGCGGTGTAGCATTTTATGTAATCTGTCAAGAGAGTGTCTGTAACTCTCTCATTCTCAGTGAGGTGATGCGGGATGCACCACCACACCGCAAGTGAACTGAATATTAGCAAGACTGGAAATAGGTCCCTGGTGAGGATGCCAGAGCAAAAGGGACCTAGGGCGAGGGTGTACAATGCAAGTACAAAAGTAAATAACCAAGAAACAACAGACACCTGGTTATATCACAAAGAGGAATTCATGACTAAGTGTAGATTGGTTCTGGGGTGCTTGGGTGCCTCAATCTGGAGGGGACCAGGGTAGCCCAGAGGTACACCAGATACTATACTTAATTTGGATAAATAATGTGGCCAATGTTGTTGGAGACTCTATCAAAGAGGTCTGTGCACGAGTTTTCTTTAGGAACCATATTTAAGAACGTAAACTTAATGGGGATTTTACCTAGGAAGTTGACTAACGAGGAAAGTTGATCTCATAAAAACATACTTAAGCAATTGGAACGAGTCATCAATTGGTGGAAGTGGTGCTAAGCCTAAGTGCACCAATAGGCGCACGCTACCATTGGCCAGGGTCCTGTAACTTAAAATTGATTGAACTTGAGTCATAGATTGTAGCTGGACAGAACTTAATTTGGTAATATTGAAATTGGAACGGGTTTTGAACCACTGTTCTTTGTGCAACCATAACAAACCATCTGATTTAAGAACGTAGCTGATTCGTTTTAATGCCCTGGATGTAACGCCAGGCTGAGCATCATGCACAATTCCAAGACTAACCTGTGCATATCTCGCCTGTACTCAGCGTTGATCCAGGGTATGTTTCAGGTAAGGGATGTAATGGACCAGAAAAACCTCAGTTCTGAAAGCTATATATTTATAATTTTTTTGGTGCTACCGGAAAGCAACCAAACAGCCAACCAAGTAGGGAGAGGCACTCACAGCACCTGTAAAGCCCAACAATCACCTAATAATGGTTGTTTATGCAAAGTACTCTGGGGAGTTGGTATGAACAAATCCTCTTTGAAAGCTCTTTGTTAGGGAAAAAGACCACAGGTAAGCAAATATGCTAACCCCAAAACAATCTTTATTTCTATTCTGGACATATAAAAAGCCCTTCCATCAATAGCTCGTCCATGGAGCCACTGCCAATGCTCCCCAGGTAGGGAATGCTAGGGTAAGAGAATTCTGAAGTGAACTTTTGGTTTTGGCAGGCACGCCTTATAAAGGCAGCCTTTTAAGGGCCTCACCCAAGTCATTGATTAGGCTTGCACAAGCCTAATCTACAACTTGGGTTAGGCACAACCCAGCGCCCAAAATGACTGAACCAAAAGTATTTTTAAAGCGTTCTGAATCAGATTCAGAAAATCTAAATCTGAGTCAGAATGCAACAATCAAGATGAACTCAATCATTACATTACCCCCACTAGATGAGGGCCCCTCCCCAATGAGGGGCCCCACAGTGGAAGGCCGCCATGATGAGGGCTTCCTGGGGAGAGTTACCTTGAGCCCCAGGAAAATTAGTCCAGATACACTCCAGGCCCCTCGAGGGAAACACAAATGGCAAGAGCGAATTAGACTGGGCCACTGAAATCAGCCCACCTGACCTGAGGATGCACGCCCAGCACTTGGCTGCATCACAAACCACTTCCAGGACTCATGTTGGCGATGGTCTTCCCAACCTGGCCAGGAAGGCGCTTTCCCCAACAGAAGCATGAGAGGGGTGCGTGGTACAGCGTGGATGGATATCCAACCCCTTTCTGGGTGGACCATCAGTGGGTGAGGAGCCCTGCTGGGACAGGTCCCCTTGGTGCCCCTGAATACCTAGTGAGCGGGAGGCCCCACCGGGAAGATTAACTGACAGTCACTTCAAGTCCAGGGTTGGCCATCAGTCACCAGCTCCCACTGGTGATGTTTCATCGACAATTGGGACCAAGTGACTACTGAGGTCAGCCAAACTGAAATCAGAGGCATGCAATGAACAATGACTTCAGAATAATGTAATGGTCCAGAAAAACCCTGGTTCTGACTGCCATATATTAAATATTTGTTTGGTACTACTGGCAAGCAATTAAACACCCAAAATAAGTAGGGAGAGGTACTCACGGCACCTAAAAACCCCAACGATCACCTACTACTGGTTGGTTATGCAAATTCCTCCGGGGAAGTTGGTCTAAACCAACACACTCAAGAAGCTCCGCGACAGGGCTAAAGACCACAGGTAAGTGAGGTATGCTAACCTTATAACAACCTTTATTTTATTCTAGAAATATAAAAAGGCCCTGCCGTCAATAGCTCATCTGGGGAGCCACCACCAATGCTCCCCAGGTAGGGAATGCTAGGGTAAGAGAATTCTGAAGTGAACTTCAGAATAGACAGGCGCGCCTCAAAAAGGCAGCCCTTTGGGGGCATCACCCTAGTCATTGATTAGGCTCACACAAACCTAATCTACAACTTGGGTGAGGCACAACCCAGCGCCCAAAATGACTGAACCAAAAATATTTCTAAAGCAATCTGACTCAGATTCAAAAAATTTGAATCCAAGTCAGTATATGATGATCAAGACAAACTTGATCGTTACAAGGGAGGCCTGGAAAATTAGTTTTTTTGGCCTCCTGACGATCAGCCTTATCCTTACAGTCAGTGCCCCCAAGTATGCCATGTAATCATGACATTAACCTCTCATAATTTTGGGCTCCACCCCCTTCAGGGGCTTTTTCTAGGGAAAAGATTTTGTGGGCAGGAGCCAGCTTCATGGCGGCAATGTTTTTCTGCGACTTGCGTCCTGCAGCCTCTGGGAAAAACTCGTGGAAAACTAGGAACATATCCTGGGCATGGGCGCAATTGTGCGCTGGTACCCAACTCTTCTCCGCTGTGTTAAATCCTTTCTAGGATACAAGGTACTCAAGCCTTATTCTTACTTAAAGGGAGGCTACAATCTCCTCCACTTCCTACTCTGGCGCCTATCAACGGATTAAGCCTCCGGAGTCTCTTGTGGAGGCCCTCAAACAACGTCAGCTTGCTTTCATGAAGAATGGCAAAGATCTAGAATGAGGGGGAAGATCCAACTGGTATGAGGCGTGGCCCACCTTTCTAATTGTTGGAATCAGGGTTTGTGGTATACTTATAGGCGCTTTGTAGCTCTGATTTCAACAAAATTGCAGGAGAAGTATTATTATCAACTGCCAAAGTAAAATTTAGAGGGATTTTACACCACTTATAAGAAATAATAAACACAAAAAATAGTTAAAAGGTGGATTTTTATGAGGTTTTTATTAAGTTGCCTAGAGGGGATTAAAAGTGAACCTCCTCAATATTGGGCTGCTTAGTATAAAAGTTGTGTCAAGGCTAGAAGTTAGTCAGATGAGAAATTCACTATAAGCTATGAGCATCTGAGTATGGAATATGGGGTTTCACAAACGGAGCTCACAAATCTTCCTTGCTTCAACGTTACAGCTGATCAAGGGTCAATAGTATGTAGGATTGTCCACGAGGTAAGGATATTATGTATTTGAACCATTCATCGTGATAAAAATATTTGCACCTTGGGAGAACTTCTCCAAGTCTATAAAAAGGAGTCAGTCTTTGCAGGAAAGTTTGAACTAAATTAGATACAAGAAGGGGAGGGAGCTCATAATGGCTCCCATTTTTCGCCGCCCATTTGTCGTAACCCTGCTATTCTCATAGGCCTATTTGGCCAAGAAGAGGAGGAAATCGCATTGCCCGATTCAAGGGTTCCAGCAAGAATTTACATGGGATTTTGGGCGGTATTATCCTTATTTGGCCACAAATTATTTTTTACAAAATCAGATAGGTAATTGTCTGACACTGGCAATGCGTAAGGCCCAATCCTCTTTGGTCCCAGCTTTTTGCATGGCTGCTTGATAGAGATTTTTTGAGCATCAAGCATCACGAGATCCTCTTCCTTGTATGCAGGACCCACCCATCTCTTTCCATCAGCGTCCTCCATATAAAATTGCATTGCCACCTCCAAATTCGTGGAAATCCCTAGTGCACTTTCTTAGTAGTCTTAGCAAAGTCCAACACTACTTATATTTTGGATCCACATCTGGGCTTTATGCTGAAAGTGAGGTTAAACCCACGGTTGGCGAAAGGTGGGGAACAGCTGATAGACGCATGAAAGTGTTGTTATAGCTAAATTGGGCATGGGAAGGTGAGAACCCCAATCTGAATGATCCGTGGCAGCGTAACACTGTGGGAACTGTTCCAAGCACTTGTTCACTCGTTCTGTCTGCCCATCTGATTGGGGATGGTAGGCATTTGGACGGCAGGGGCGAATTTGAAGAGTCTTTCACACCTCTTCCTAAAAAATTAGAGGTAACTAATGCCCCCAATCACTAATAATCTCCTGGGACCCCATAAAGGGCGAATGCATGAGATAATAAGAGCTAAGCATCTCACCAAAATTACCATAATTCTACAGAAATTAAAATGGGCGAACTTTATAAAGAGGTCCACCACTACCATGATGGCATCATAGCCATCAGACGCATGTAACTCATCAATGAAATCCACCAATAGGGTAGTCCAAGGCCATTCAGCCCTTTGAAATAAAACCAGCAACCCCACGAAAGGCTGGCAATTTGGTTTCATTTGGTTGCAAACCAGGCTTTCTTACAATACCTGGCAACCTGCACGTCTAACCCCTTCTAATTGTAAGTGTGGCGAATTAGTTTTAGAGTCTTTGCCTTCCCAGTATGTCCAACGGTGATCCCATCATGATGGTCCCGGATTATTTCCTGGCGAAGTGGTCCCTCAGGAACCCATAAGCGCCCCTGAAACCAATCATCTCATCCTTCATGTGGTACCCTCTAGTAATATCTTCCTTGTTTAACTTGCTCTTGGCGAGGACCATAGTATAATCTGCTAACAAGTGTTGTGAAAGGACCACTTTTCTGAACATACCACATTCCTCCACTTTTTCCAGAGGAGCAAGCGCTGACACATGGGTCAAGGGAGAGGAATGTTGGGACACAATCTTAACTGGTGGACTCATCAAATGGATGTTGTGGACCTCTACCTCCTTTAAGTCTGGAGCTAGTTCAGGGTTTTCGCTCAAAGCATCTGCCAAAACATTCTCCTGCCCCTTTGTAAAATCATAAGAAAAAACAAATTGGGCAAAGGTCTTATGCCAGCAAGTTTGCCGTGGGGTCAGGAATGAGGTGTTTGGTATTACAACAAGGCGCAGTGATCTGTACGTATGTGGAAGGGTTGGGATGAGCAATGCAAGTGATGACGCCAATAAGTCAGCGCCTCAACCATAGCTTATAGCCTTTTGTCATAAACGGCGTAGCTTAACTCAGTCAGAGACATCTTCCAGGAAAAATATTTCACTGGATGCTTTATTCCATCTTCGCCTTCTTGTAATAGGGCCGCCACTATGGCGAAGTTGGAGGTATCAGAAGCCACAATAAACTCCTTTTTGGGATCTACATAACGAAGGAAGGACGTGGACAACAGGGTGCACTTTACCGCTTGGAAGGCATTTTGCAAATTGGGGACCACTGGAGCACTTTTTCCCCACTCGCCTTATACAAGGGGACCGCCACTTCAGAAATATTTGGTGTGAATTTATTAAGGAACGTACACGTCCCCAAAATTATAAAAACCTTGGCCAAAGTTGGGGTGGTCCACTCACAAATTGCATTCTCCTTGTCTGGAGTTATCATGTGGCTTTGATCAAACATGACGTTGCCCAGGAAGGTGATCTGGGACTTAAAGAACTCATACTTACTGATTTTAACGTAAGATTGGCTGCTCTGTAACCCTCCACCAATTTGCCGCAGGTGTATAGCATGAGAATTTAGATCTGATGAAAGAATGAGGATATCATCATGTAGGCCAACGCGCACACACCCAGCAGGTCCTAAGGCCGCATCTATATAGCGTTGAAAGATAGCTGGGTCGTTTTTAAGCCCAAAGGTTATAACCAAAACTGCAAAATTCCTTGTTGGGTATGGTACGCGGTTAGAAACTCCTGGCCTTTCTCATTCTGGATTTGATTGAACGCAAATAGGCAATCGAGTTTGGAGAAGCTTTGCCTTTCTCCACATAGTGAGCAATCAGAAAAATCCAATGGGATGGGATGAGCTTCTGGTATGGTAACATTGTTGAGATTCCCATAGTCTACACAAGGGCTTAAAATACCATTCGCCTTCTCCACAAAGAGAAATGGTGATCAACTGGGTGAGTTATGCTGAAATATCGCGCCTTTAGCTAACTTCTCTTTTACCCACACATATAAGGCCGCTTCCTCCCATACAGTTAAAGGGTAGATAGGGAAAAATATATTCACCAGATCAACGGTTAGCTTGAACTCGCAATCAAACTCTAAATGAGCTGGTAGTATAATGGCTGAAACTGCATCAAACAAAGATTCCAGCCCCTTCAAACAGGAAGGTAATGATATCTCCAATTTGAGATTCAGCAGCGGAGCTAGACTGAGTGTGTTGACCTATGGCCATTGGGGCAAAGCGCAATGAGAGTTAGCTTCAGACAAGAGGACAACTGATTTTTGACCACTCTTCAAAGTTAAAGATAAGGTATTATCTTTCAAGTTGGTTCTGACATCAAACTTTTGCCACCACCCTACTCCCAAAATAATGGGGTACACGAGTTTTTTGATTGCTTGGAAGTGGTCCGCCAAATGATATTTTCCAACTTAATAATCCAATAACCCCAGAACATTCAGCGTGAGAATACCTTGGGAAGCCCCTCCCCTAACTATACATTTGGCAAGTAATATAACTCAAGGTAGTCGACTAGGCCTTGGTCAGTAAATCTCTCTGATGCTCCCGTGTCACCAAAAATGTTGTGCTAATTTTCCCTAAAGGGGATGGAAGAGTAGCAGTCAACAAAAATATCCAGATTGGTCTTTATTTAAAGCAAAAAACACCAACACCTCTCCAGAAAACTTTTCATCAGGCATAATAATGCCTTCAGGGTATGTTTTTGCATCATAAAATGGAAAGAGATAATTGGTCACTTTTACTATTGAGGCCACATATACCACCATACCTTCAGCAGTTGCATAAACATTTTCATATTTTAAACGTAACCCTTTTTCCACCCCTTGTGTCCATGATCATGGTAGGGGTCAAGCGGGGGTTCTCAGGCTTAATTTGATATACTGAAATAGGGTCCTCATCTGAGCTGTAAGTGCTAATAAACGTCTCGTTTTTTGTGTCATTCATGTTATAAAACGCAATTTCATGTGTCAACGACCTTATACCTGCTCCAATGCCAGATGTGCTGCGTCATCCAGGGCCATCACCATCAAGCCCTTTTTTAATGCTTTGGCTTGCACCATGGAAATTCAGTGCAAAAAAAATCTAATTATTGATTCATTTTTGATATATTCATGTCTAGACTCTCTTGGACCCTTCAATTCTGCTGAAACGGGGAGGGAATCGGTGGGGAGCTCTGCCTCATTCAAGGGAATAACATTTGTCTTGGTCACTGTATTTATAGGGGCTGCCACATGTGATATCATCACAGCGGAATTATCTGAAACATTAATTTAAACTTGGGGCTATACCCCTGTTCACCTTCAGATTTGACAGAATTCAAAGGTTTATAAGGATAAGCTTCCTCCTTTTTGAAAGGCGTATGTACATTTGGGGCCCGTATTTATAGGGGCCTCCCCAGGTGAAACAAGACGGCAAAATTACCAGGCCCCTTCCAGTTTGGGGCGGGGAAACTGCCCCAAAGAGCTTCAATCAGTTGGTCAAAGTTGGGAGGGTGAGACTGCCAGTTTGGGGAGTTTCTCATGGGTCTAAGGTGGAATGAGGAAATGACGTTTTAACAACGTTGGGCAATGGTAGGGCCTGTGCTTAATCACAAAATTCATTTAAAAAATTCACCGGCGGCCAGCTTGGCGCAGAGAAAAGAACTCATAGAAGGTGTGGAGGATGACACTTCCAGAAGACATTGCTCCAGGACACGCTTCAAACCCTCCAATGATCTCCACAAAAGCAGCTGTGTGATGAACACCACAAAAAACAAGTTGGCTGCCTCTGGAGACAGCTTATAAATAAAATCCACCCCACGTGAGGGTGGGCAAGACTCAGACAAATTGTTATTATCAAAAGAAGCTTCTGGGGAGAGGAAAGCAAGGGCCTGTTGAATTTTGGAGTAAATCTCAGGGGAAAGTTGGAGGATTGCAACCACAGGATCATGAAAGTCTGAGTCCAGTAGGTACAAGCAGGAATATTGGGCACTTCCCAGAGGGTAGTTGCAAGAATAACGCCGAGGTGCACTAATACATAATCAAATGAAAAACTGTGGTGAGCACCATAGTGGCCAATGTAACAGGTGGGTTTGCACCAATATGCCACGAAGAGATTGGGTAGTAAGAGCCATGTTACTGACCAAATAGGGATAGGACCGCAGAAACCCTTACCCAAACCCTCCCGCCATGTCTCATCATTACCAAATATTCCCGCATCACTGTTCCCACAACGCTGCACATAAACAGCAGGGTTTGGCTCCATGAGAGGGCTGAGAATGATGCCAACGCCATGCCACGGTCACTAGTTGAGCTCATTACTTGAATACAATAATATAATTGAATAAAATAAGAATGAATTTTATAGAAGCATGGGTTTTTCAGAATCTCCTGATTCTTCTTAGAAGATGAAACAGGCCATTCAGGCCCAACCATCCCCTAATACATACTACTCTTCTATTCTTTTAATAAGATCCCTCTATTATGCTAGGCTTTCTTAAGCCCCATCCAACACATTGCTTGTGAAGACTTTTCATCCCATTGGATAATCATCCACGCCATTTAAAAAGCTGACGTCATATTCTCTTGGTTGCATCTCAATCTCAGATCATCTAATCTCTCACCCTCAATCCCCCAACTCCATGTCCAACTCACTACCAACTCTGACTCTCTTGAATCATCTTCTGACACTTCTCTCCTAGTTGGGGCCCTTCCTATTGAAGCAATGTGTAGATTAAGTGCAGACTAATCCAAAGCAATGTGCGGATTAAGTGCAGCCTGAATTGTTATAGCCGTGAAAAATGGCCAGCGCACCCAGTTTACACATAAAGAAAGCCCCACATGAATAAATTTGATGCATGTAAAGTAAAAAGGTTGGTCAATTAATGTCAAGAGAGTTTCTGTAGCTCTCTCATTCTCAGTGAAGTGGTGCAGGATACACAGCAAAACTGCCAGGGAACTAGCCATTAGCAAGATCTTAAATAAAGCCCGCGGAGGGTTCCAGATCAAAAGGGACCTAGGGCATGGGTGTACAACGCAGTGTACAATATTAAATAACTAAGAAACAATAGAGCCTGTTTGGACCTTAAAGGAGAATCCATAACTAAGTGAAGATCGGTGCTTGAATGCTTAGGTGCCTCGATCTGGAGGGGACTATGGTGGCCCAGAGGTGCACCAGATACTGTAGTTAATTTGGGTATAATAAAGTGGCCAATGATGTTAAAGACTCTAAAAAAGTCTGTGCACAAGTTTGCTCAAAAAACCTTGTTCAAAAACGTAAACTTAATGGGGAATTTTATTTAGGAAGTTGACTAAGGAGGAAAGTTGGCCTAATAGAAACATACTTAAGAATTTGGGGGCGAGTCATCAATTTGTGGAAGTGGTGCCAAGCCTAAGTGCATTAATAGGCGCACGCTACCATTGGCCAGGGTCCTGTAACTTGAATTTGACCGAACTCAAGCTATGGATCTTAGCTGGATTCAACCTTATCTAGTAATCTAGAAAGTGGATCAGGTTATACCCCTGTTCCTAGAGCAACTGTAACAAACCACCTGGATTAAGAACGTAGCTGGTGCGTTTTAACGCCCTGGATGCAACGCCAGGCTGAACATCATGCTCATTCCCAGGACCAAATTGGGCATATCTCGCCTAAACCCAGTTTTGGTCCTGGGTATGTTACAGGTCAGGGAGGCCTGAGAACTTACTTTTTTTGGCCTCTTGACGACCAGCCTTATCCTTACAGTCAGTGCCCTCAACTATGCCATGTAACCATGACATAATCTCGCCAATCAGCCATCTTGCTCTTTTTTTTGGCTGATTACCAGAGTACCTATGAGGTTATTGGTTAATAAAATACTTTCACTCCTCTTAACCCTATCAGGTCTATGAAAAGAGTGTTGGTTTTCCTTAGGAAGTTGTGTTAAGTTCAGGCTGGCCTGTGAGTGAACTTCCAGGTCAGTTGCCTATTTTGCCAGGAGTTCAAACAACCTCCTCATCTTGAGGTGGATTATTCAGCGGTGTTTGAGGAGTAAAATCATTACTCTGTTCAAAACAATTCTTTTGAGAATTGGAGTTGGCATAAACAGTAATATTTAAAGTATTTGGCACTGAGGCATTCTTATTAACTAGTCATACCCCTATTTGTCCGACATTACCCCCTTCAAGAATGTTAGAGGCTGAATAAAGTTAAGTACTGGAAATGTACTCAGTTAGAGATTTACTTAAGAGTCAAGGTATTTGATAGTTTATTCATCACCTCCCTTATAGATGATGACAAAAGGTCATTCCAAAATGGACCCAAGCTTCTCGCTTCTTGGAGTGATTAATTTATGATAATATAAAACTAGGTTACAGATATAAAAAGAGGGTAAAGGGGGTCTGAGCTCATTATCAGCTTGGCCCTCTTTAGTGACAATTCAAAGATTAGTCAGGCATCAAACTGTAGTTATTGATGTGGTGGGCCAATTCCTCATTGTTTTGTCAAGATCATCAGTCCTGGCAGAGAAGACTTCTTTGGCTAGGAGAGCGGGTACTCCAGGTTCTCATCCATACAAAAAGTGAAAAGGTGACATCTTTAGGATCCAGTGATAACTATCTGATACAGTATCAGGGAACTAGGCAATAACTGGTCCAAGTGTAGATGGTCTAATATGTCCAGTTTCTGTAAAATGGATACCAAGGTTCTATTATCTCGTTCTATGGTACCGTTCATAGAAGGGTTATATGATGCTGAGAAGCGTTGCTGATTTCCAATGGAGGTAAATAAGATCTTGACCATTCTGAAGGTGAAATTTTTACCATTGTCGCAGAGGAGAACCTGAGGCAACCATGGTGGGTGAAGATTGACTGATGGAGGAAAGTGAAATTAGCTTTGGCAGTTGGGGCAGGGAGACCCAATGCTTCAATTAATATTGTAAAGAGAACATTACCTACTAGAATGAAACGATTCCCACTATTAATCTGGGGTTGAGGACCTACCATATCCAAACTGATCATGTGAACAGCTTTAAGGGGGGTAGTAGGTTGATACTGGTATTTGGTCTTGAGTATGAATTTCTTTTTATAGGTTAAACATGCATCCAGGACTTCGTTAATGGATCCCATGATGCCCTCCTAATAGTACCTATCTTTAAGCCACTCATACGTTTTCCTCACTCCACCGAGCCCAAGGGTAGAGTGAGCCTCCATGTTGGTGAGTACTCGTTCTGAGGGTCGAAGATAAAACAGCCAGTTAGCCACTACTTTTGTATAACTTCCCGCTCTTTACCTTAGTATTGCGAGAGTGTCTTTCTAACATATTCTTTATGGGTCATCTTCATTGTCCCAGGTTTCAAGGGTCATAAGGAGATCATGAAACCTCTCAGCTTCACTTTTCTCTAAACGAAGAACAGGTAAGCGAGTCAACTCATCAACATTCATATGGCAGGTTCCAGCCCGGTGTTCAATCTTAATATCATAATGTTTGAGCTTTAATGCCCAATGAGCCAGCCTTTCAGTAGAATCCTTCATATTTTGGAGCTATTTCATAAAGGCGTGGTCTGTAACCACAGTGAAGGTGGTTTCATACAGAAAGAGGCGATAATATATCGCAGCTAGTAAAACATCTAGGCACTCCTTCTTAGTGATGCTTTAGTTGCATTCATCTTTTACAACATCTTGCTGAAGTATGAAAAGGGGTGATCCACGCCGTTTTCATCCAATTGGGCCAAGATAGCTCCCACGGCAAAATCAGAGGCATCAGTAAACAGAAGGAAACGTTTACCATAGTTGGGTTGGTGCAGGACAGGGCGTATTTGTACCCACTTTTTTAACGTCTCAAACACTGCTTTTTTTCAGCACTCCCGGATAAATTAGTGTTTTTTCTAATAGACGAATGAGGTGTTCGCTGAGATGAGTGAACTTGATAATGAATCGGTGGTAGTATCCCATAATACTGAGAAAGACTAGGATATCTCACTGTTTTGGGGGAGAAGGCGTTTTGGGTATTGCTTTCACTTTATCTTTTAAGGGTTGAATTCCCTTTTGTGAGATGGCATGACCAAGAAAATCTAGTTTTTTTGGAAGAAGGTACACTTGGAAGTTTTAAGCTTAACGTTATATGCAAACAGGCGTTAGAATACTTCCTTTAGATGAGTAAGATGCTCATTTAAAGCTTTAGAAAAGCCATGATGTAACTAAGATAGACTATCATGCAACTCAGCTTAAGATCCAGTAGGATATGAGCCATCACTCGTTGGAATGAGGCGGGTGCATTGCACAACTCTTTGGGTAATTGGGTAAGCTGGAATAAGCCTTCACTGCAGATGAGAACACATTTCTCCTGATCTTAGGGGAGAAGTCCATTTGGCAGTATCCGCTAGCCGAATCCATAGCGGAGAAGAATTTGGAGCCAGATAGTTGTGCAAGTGCATTATTTATGCAAGGGAAGGGATAGATGTCCTTTTTATTGAAGTTATCTAAATTTTGGTAGTCCATAACTACCAGATAACCTAAATTTTTTCTTTTTAATAGTAACAAAAGAGACGCCCAAGGGCTTTGGGAAAGCACCTAGTAACCCAAAGTCTAACAACTGCTTGAGCTCCGTTCTCAATTGTTGCTCTTCAAACTTTAACTTATGGTAAGGTTTAGCTCTAATGGGACTAGCATCACCAACATCAATTGTGTGGCTCTAATCCTTCATGTTCCCATAATCATGATCAGACTTAGAGAAGATAGCACTATAGGCATCTAATTTGTAGTGAACTTCTTCGGCTCATCTGAGGTTAGTTCATATAAGATATGAACGTCGGGCAATGCACACAACAGTTAATCAGAGGGTTGTCCCATTTCTGACATAGACCTAAGGCAGTAAACTTACTCTATGTCATCAAGGGAATGAGAAGACTTTTCCTATCTCTTGGTGGTTTTCACAATAAAGTCCTGCTTGGTAAGATTCCCCAGCATAATATTGATAGGTCGCTGGTAGGCAGGATCTAGGATTCAGGCAGTATTCAAGGCTCTAGATGACTTACTCCATCAATACTTGTTATGTGGAATAAGAAGTTTTGGGGTTTTTTAAAGTAATCTGGGTGTCAACCCGTTGTTCCCCAGACTTAATTAACATCCCCTCTGAGGCGTAAAAAGAAATGTCTTCTGAATCATCCACTGACTCCAGCAACATCTTTGTATCGTGCCTGGATGTGGTGTAGTGCAGAAATAGTGCAGTAGATGGGTACTCAACTAAGCAGTAGTAATCTTTTTTGTGTGGCTTTTTATTGGTTAAAACCAAAGCACTTCATAGTTGAGAAGGGACACAAAACCTGATTCAGGTTGATGGTTCCGTTGTACTCAACCAGGAATTGAGTGCCATTAAGCATGTCATAATAATTTCTCTCCAAGGCCACATCAGGGGCCAACAGGATAAGCTTCCCAAATCTGAGGGGTAAGAGGAGTATTCATCAATAGGTGAGTGCTGGCAAAACCCGCCGTTCCATAATCTTGAGAGTAGTCCAGGTCAGGCGCCAATTTTAGTTATCTTATTGAGTTGGGAAGAGATTACATTGATCATGAAGCCAGTGTCAAGGGTGGCCATGAACTGCACCTTGTTTATGACTACCTCACTTGAGGGACATCCCCGCCAAAATTGGGGGAGAGAGCTAAAACCTCTTTAGGATGTAAAGTAGAGTCAAGTTTTTAGCGGTTTCAGGGTATTCATCTTTAAGTAAATTGAAGATTAAAAACATTATGGACAGGGCGGATCATAAAGGCAATGAGCTTGTCAGCATCGCTATCAGTATCAATAACCTTGGGGCACCTCAGAACTTGACTAAGATAGGTGTCATCGGCTATCACAGCCTTGTTTACTCCTTCAGGGTTTAGACGGTCTAATATTCCTAATTCAACTGGGGCTCCAAGGACATAATTTCCCACGTCCTCATAACCCCTTCATATTCGCCATCTTGAGTTGTCTATGAAATTCAGAGGATAGATAGGAGGTAAGGTAGGGATAGGCACTTCAAGTTGGGTGGCCTTATCCCTACAACACGCCTTTACAACTTTCCCTTCCTTGTTGCAAGGGATAACCTTAGTAACACAACCACCAGCTTGGCTGGGGGAGAAGGCACTGCAGTTTCAATTAGCTTGTGTGGGAGCACTTTGTTGGCTTTCTTAGGGGTCTCAGACCTACGGGATGGAGTAATGTCTGTTTTGAGTCGCACTGAAGAAGCAGGTTCAAGGGGCGAACAGGCACAGGGGGCCCATGGGGGTCGCTGTGGCCTCCGTCCACTGGCCTAAGATGAAAGATCCTCAATGGTTAGGACTTGGGGCTTCACCACAACTCCTTGAGTAGCCCCAACTTTGAAAATCTGTAACATCTGATAAAACCTCCTTTATGTTGCAGACATTCTGGAAATTGCATTTCGGCAAGATAATATACCTGGCTAAGGAAGGGTGAGAAGCCAACTCTTTTAGCATGATAGCAACAGCGTCATCAATAATTAGCATATTGGATATTAAAAGCGTCTGGGCAGCTAGGTAGAAATAATCAGCGAAGCCAGTAACCAGCTCTCCTTCATACATGCTAAGATGCATATTGTTCTGTTTGTCCCTGCTTAAACTCTGCTTTGAGCCAAATTCAGCTAGAAGAGCTTCCTTAACCTCTTCTTAGGTAATCAGAATGTATATATGAGGGACCATTACCTCTTGAGCCATGCTGCTTAAGCGATGGAGGATGTGCTTGATTTTCTGTTGGTCAGTCGTGCCTACCATGGCAGAATCATAGACATGTAAATGATACAATGCTACCCTCACTTGGGGTAAACCTGTCTATAAAAAGGGGTTTAAAGAGTACATCTGGGGCGACCCCATGTGGAGTAGAAAAGAGGCACTGCTTAAGCTTTTTAAGGCGTGATAAAGCGCTGGCTAGTTGCAGTTTAAGGGCAGCTATCCTTAATTCATTTTTAGCAGAAAGGGCAGGAGGGTTACTCACTTTTATGCCTCTATCTGAGTTTTTAGATTGTGGTGTACAGAAACCTCTGAGGTTAGAACCACTTGGTGGAATCCTAGCGTTGTTAGGTGCTCATGGGTGCTGGTTGCACAGGATTTCAACAATAGAGTGGTCATAGGAGTATTAAAATGTTGCGCCAGGTATTTAAAATCTTACAAGGGTGTATTATAAATTCACTAGGAAAAATGATATTTTAGATAATATTATTAATTTAAAAACTTATGGATTATAAAGATAGACACCCATCAAACTGTGCCACTATTATTTAAACTACTCTGAAGCTAATGGCGGGATATAAAGGAATTCAAATTAGGTGGGAGAGATCTTGATTTGACTAAATGATTATTTAGCCTTTCACCACTCTTGAGAAGTTCTCTACCTTGGAAAGGCTTAAATTAAGATATTGAATTTGTATACAGAATGATATTATCTTTGGAGTAGAATTTTTATAGTAATCCCGCCAATCAGGCATTTTGTTCATTCTGTTAGTTTGGCTGATTACTGGATTTCATAAGAGGTGATTGGTTGATAAAATATTTCAAATTTTGAACCCCCTTCATGTCTGTTGGAAAAATTAACCAGATGAATTTCTCCCCTAGTTTCCAAAATTAGGGTTGAGATTGGTCAGTCCTGGCGGAATGATCAATTATCTAGTTTCAATGATAATAAGGATAAATGTACCCATTTGTACTTCCCATTTATTTGGGTTTGGTTATTTCAATGGTTCTGTTTTTGGCTGTTTTGTTGGTGCCAGTCCCCAACAGAAATTAATGTTAATTTGTTCACCAGCAACTAAAACTGAGGAAATGTATTAACTAATAATATTAGATTAGGAGTATTTACTGGCAACATATGCCAAGGATAAATTGAGAGTTTAATTGATGAAGTTTATTGGCGGAATGAAAAATTAAGTTTAGGCTATCAGGATGCTGGCAATTAATGCCAAGGATGATCCAATCAGTTATTCATTTAGGGATTAGACAGCGACTTATGCTGAGGATAAATGTCCTGCTGGTAGAATTCTGAGGTTCCCATTATGAGAGAAATTAAAAGAAATTCTATCGCCTCCAATTCTGAATACCGGCGACTGATGCTGAGGATATTTATGAGTGTTTATAATAGTAATTTATATATGACTCACCGGCGACTGATGCTGAGGATGAGTTGAATTTATTTGGTGTTTGGGAAAATAAATTAGGAGGGAATGAGTTCCACAGAAGGATAATGATTGGTTGAGGTCCTGGCACATAATGCTGATGGGTTTTGAATAGGCAAAGAGCCTAAGTAAAATAGTTGTAGTTTCCTGATAATAAACATCTCTCTTTCGCCCATTTTATTATTGTTGAAGTAGTGAAAGCGGTTTGATAGTAGAAGATGGGACAGGAGATCCGTGAGGCAGGTTCAGGGTGATGTGCCTGAAGTGGCTGATGCTACCAGCTCCCATACTTCAGCCTTACAATAACCCCAACGGGAACCTGATTAATTGGCCATTAACAATGATGGTCTGATGGCCGTCAGCCATGAGGGTAGTGTAGCGTGGGAGCCATGGCCCCCAAGATGGGGGATGGACTTGAAATTGCACACCCATGAGGGGCTGGAGATTGGTCATGAGGGAGAAGTAGCAAAGGGTCAGGCCACCCAGGAAGGGGGCTGAGGACCACTGGTGCACTCCCAAAAGGGGCCAATGGTGCTAAGGCAAAGTTGTTGGCTGCTGGGTTGGTGGGTTAGACGTGGACTTGTAGAGAGTTAGTATTTCTATGAAGGCGAAACAGCAGGGACCAGCAATCCTCACACTGTGTGGCCTGGCACACTGGCAGAGCCCTGATGTAGCGGATTGCAAAACCATTGACAAGGATTATAAAAGGGGGTTACTTTTCCTTATGAAGTTATCTTTAAATTCAGGCTGGCTGGCTGGTCGGACTTCCAGGTCAGTATGCCTATTTTGTTGGGGTTTGAACAACCCCCTCATCTTGAGGTAGATTATTCAGCAGAGTATTGAAGAGTAAAATCATTACTCTGTTTGAACCAATCTGCCAAGAATTGTAGTTGGCATTAATAGTAATAATAAAGTATTCAGCATTGGGGAATTCTTATCAACTATTCATACCCCTAATTGTCTGACAACTGGGTGAATGAAAATTTCCTTATAATCTAAAATCTGCCCATGAAGCTAATCTACAATAGATTATATTGTCACTTTTAAGCTCTAAGTAACTTTAAACCTCTTGACCAAGTAAGATAGCTGAAAAGTTGGGTTTAATGATTCCCTCCTTTGGTGGTGAATTTAATTCTTGGACCAATTTATAACTAGGCTCAGCCATGAGGATCCAAGTAGTCTTCAACTGGTAAGGTGTAGTATCTCAACTACGATCTAGGTGAAAAGTTATGGAGATTTTGATACCCTATGATAGCATTTTTAACTAATTTTAATAAAAGGAGGAGGTTCTCAATTTGACATGTATGTATGTTTTTTGGTAGATGGACATCAACTGGTTTACAAAAAATAAAACCTATAAACTCAACTAAGTAAAACTAAACTTCATAGTAAAATAATTTGAATCTGGAAAATAATCTAAAATACCACAAACCACTTAATCAAAGCTAATTGAAATCATTACATCAACCAATCACCAACTGTATATAGAAACCAGTGAGCCTATTGAATTAACAAAATAACTACCAATTGCTTACCAATACCACTGGGGCTAATGAATTAATTAAATCATTATCTTCTTACTCAAAATTATTGAGCCTATCAAATTGCCCAAATAACAACAAACCGCTCAGCTGATATAGTACAAAGATTACCATTATAATGATATCATCAAAACATTATTAATATGACTTTTGCTTTTCTTATACTTAAGAATATGAAAATAGCCTACTATGGTTCCCAATGTCCATAAATATTTGTGCCAAGTTTAGCTATTTTTGTATATATGTTTATAAGATGATATATATAATATAAACAATAATTGTTATAGTTATATAGGAATAGTGAGGGTTCAAAGAAAGTATATAGAGATAATGAATTTAAAAAATTGGAACCCCCAACTTTCTTAAATGCACTAATATTTTTGGGGGTAAATGGTCATCAAAAGTTGGAAAAAAAATTGCCTTTAAAAAAGCTTACTAGAAAATATCAAATAATTGATAAAAATATGAATAAATAATAAAACCTTTTTTAGAAGTTGCCACCTTATATCAAACTGACTTATAGATTTTTTTCTCACAAATACAAATTAGAACTTATATTGGATTGTGTCCAAGTGTAAATTATAAGCAACTAAGAATATATAGTGGTGAGTATATATATTATAAATGCTTATTATAGGTTTATTTAAGATATGGCGCTGTTTTCAAAAAGTTCTATTGATTAGTCATGCTCTTATCATCTATTTCATACTTTTTATTATGCTTTTTTAAAGAAAGTTTATCCTAAAAAAGTTTAATTTTATATATGCACTTAGTTTATTGTATGAGTAATGTACTATGATGGATCAACAATATAGCGCCCCAGAATTAAGCTTGACAAGTTATTATTCACTTAATCTTATAGACCCAAAGCTTTTTATTATTTCTATCTTTCTAAAGGAGCGCTGGTCATCTATTATGATTCCACTTATCAGGATTAAGGGGTTTAGACCACTTGTCTCTTTAATTTTTAGGCCAGGAAAACCAAAAATTCTGTGTGCTGTATTATAAGATTTTACTTTCCTTGGCTGGTAAGTCTTCACTCAGGATAAGTTCCTTGAGTGGTTAATCCTTACTATTTTTCCCTAAATATTTAGAGGTAGGCCAATTTTAACAAAAAAATGGAAAAAAGAGAGTAATCTAAATTTGCTTAGAATTAAATTATAATGGATATCAGGGAGATTTCTCAGTAAAATTCTAAGCAGTCCAAGCTAAGATCTATATTTGTTACAAATCGAGGGATTCTGCAGCAGGCTAGTCAACTCAGTCAAATAGGATTCGCTTGCTGCATGGAATGGGCAAACCCCAAGATTAGGAGGTTTTGGGCAAGTAGTATTTGACTGAATTAGACGGGGATTGTCCCCAATATCAAAAGGGCTTGAAATTAGTCAAGTTTGTCCCCAATATTGAGAGGGCTTGAAATTTGTTGGGGATTATCCTGATACTGGTTTCAGCCATGTTAATGGATTGGGTTCAACTCCCATCATCTGACTCATGTGAATCTTTGATTTAGGCAGGAAAACTGACACTGCTAATCAGTTTATCATGAGACAAACCGTTTTAAGTCATGTACTATATTCTACAGCTTTACCTTACTTAATATGCTATTACTATGTCCTGAGCATTCTTTTTGCTAATACTCAGACCTCCATACTTACTAATTATGATTTTATCATTAACATCAAAATCCTTAAATAAATTATAAAACTGTCTTATGTCAACTGTACATCAAGAGATAATTGACGTTTGTGCTCTCTTAAATTTTAGCCAAGAAGAATCATTGGAAATCAGGTTTTGGGCTGATCACAGGTGATTTTTCACATCTGAATTTCAACTATATGCAGGAAAAGTTGGTTTTATACTGCGGGATAGATATTGGGGGTTTTTGACCACTTTTAATATAAATACTTAAACTTCATTACAATAAATAATTGGTTTTTGTATTTTTTAGTGATCATGGGGAGGTTAAGAAGCGAACCCACTTGATATCTAGCAGCTTAGTTTTTTAATTATATCAAGGTTTGAAGGGATATCAATGAAAAGTTTGGATTATCTTAGTAATGTCTAAATTAGGGAATATGGGGATATGACCTATTTTATCTTTGGATACTCGCCTTGCTTTGACAGAACAGCTGACAGAAATTTTATTTCAGATAGGATATATCCATGAATAACGATTTTATATTTTACCCAATCATTGGGTGCAAAATATTTTGCCTTGCAGGACCCCTTCAAACCCTATAAAAGGGGCTAGTCTCAGCGGTGTTGGCTGTAATAAATTTGCTGTAAGAGGGGTAGGGACCTCAGAATGGCTCCCCAAATTCAGCTAAGAATTTGGTGCAATATGACTGCCCAAACTTGTGCTATTTGCCATAGATTATTAGAAGTTTTACCCTGATTTAAGGAGTTTCACCAGAAATTGACCAGAGCCTTTTGGCCGAATTTTATTTTCATTTTCATCCAAAACTCTCTTCTTACAACATCATACTTACAATTGTATGACATTACCCCCTTCAGGAGCGTTTGGGGGTAAATGAAGACGTTAATACTGGCCATAAACCCTGTTGATAGTTACTCCAGAAGCAAAGATATGATGGAGTATTCATCCCCTCGCTTATATGTGACTACAAATGTACCTCCCAGATAGACCAGAGCTTATCACTCTTAGGAGTAATACAATTGTGGTAATACAGTACCATGTCAGATATTGGAAGAACGGAAGTGGGGCCCTGCTCTCAATAGCAGCTTGACCTTCTTTAGTGATAGTCTTCGCCAAGTTAGTTATAACCTTAGACTCTAATTAGATGATGTGCTAGGCCAACTTAATCCTGGCTTGTTCAAAGTCAGTCCTGTCTGAGAAGATAGCTTTTGCTAATATTGCTGTCATTCCAGGTTCTCACCCATATAACACATGGAAAGAGGACATTTTAAGGATATGATGGTAAATAATGAGATAGGCCATGAGTGCACTGGGTAAGTAGAGATCCCATTGGAGAGGGTCTGAACTGGCCATTTCCCAGAGTATAGAAACCAGAGTTCCATTAACTCTTTATACAGCACCATTTGTGGATGGGTTATAGGGGGCAGAGAAGAGTTGTTGTGTCCCCATGGAGGTGACAAGGAGCTTTACCAATCTGGAAGTGAAGTTTTAATATTGTCATAAAGGAGGACCTGGGGGTAACCATGCCGCATGAAGATATATAAAGCAAGAAGGTAACCGTGGCTTTTGCAGTACGAGTGGGGAGAGCCAAAGCTTCAGCCCATTTGGTGAAATGATCAATTCCAACCAAGATATAATGATTGTCCCAGTATTATGAGTGAGAAGACCTACCACATAAAAACTAATAGAGTGGAAGGGTTGTTGGGGCGTCTTAGGTTGTTACTGATAACAGATATTAAAGATTAATGTTTTTTGCAGGTCAGACAGGCATCCAGGACTTCAGATATGGTCTCCATGATGCCCTCCCAGTAATACCGCCCTTTAACCCACTTGTAGGTTTTTGGACTCCATCATGGCCCTTGATAGTGTGATACTTCATGATCACAGGTGTGGGATCCAGGGGGTTTTGATGCTCGCAGGTGTATTCTGCCTGGATTTCCACAATTACTTCGCAGAAGAAGGTTCACTCTCTAATGCTGGATTGTATATATTCGGGGGAGTTGGTAGACCACTTACAATTAACTTTAATAAAAATTAAATAATCTAAGGCTTTTTTTTATAAGAATTATGTTAGTTTGCAGGGGGTAAGAAACAAACCCTCTTATTAAGTCGATACTTAGTATTTGAGATGTTGAGGCTTGAAGTTTAGATTACTTAGTAAAGTCTGAATTAGGGAATATTGAGATTTGACCTATTGAAGCTCGGGAGACTCACTTTAATTTGATGGAATGGCTGATAAAGGGCAGGTAAGATAAATTTCTGTGGTAAGATTTAAATATATTTTAACCAATCAGTGGGCTAGATTATTTTTGCACCTTGTTGACCCCCTCTGACCCTATAATGGGGTCCAATCTCTGTGGTGAAGACTGTATTGAATTGGAAGTGGCCTGGAGAAGAGCCTCCAACGAACTTCCCAGATTTGGCTGACGATTTGGTGCAATCTGACTGCCTGAACACACTTTGTTTGCCTGATTATTAATAGAAGTGTTACCTCAATTTGAGGGTTCCACCGGGAAGTGACCAGGGTCTTTTAGCCAATTTTTCATCATTTATCTCTGAACCACTCTTTTCAATATATCAGACTTGTAATTGTCTGACAACATGTACTCTTTCGGACAGCTGGTGATAGGGCAGCCTGTTTTTTCTACTTTCTTGTATAACTTCCCACTTTCCAACTTGGTGTTGTGGGAGTGCCATGCTATCATCTTCTGTATTAGTTCATCTTCATCAGCCCACGTGTCAGGAGTCATGAGGAGGTCATGAAACCTCTCTGCTTCGCTATTGTCAAGGTGTAGGACAGGCAGCCACATAAACCCATCAACGTTCATATGGCGCGTCTCAGCTCAATGCTCAATGGGCATATAGTAGTGTTGGAGCTTAAGAGCCCAGCGAGCCAACCTTCCAGGTGGGTCCTTCAATTTTAGTAACCACTTCAAGGATGCGTGGTCAGTAATCTCTTCAAATGTAGTCCAATATAAAAAAGGGCAATAGTATTTGACAGCAAATAAGATGGCAAGGCACTCCTTTTCAGTGACGCTGTAGTTGCGCTCAGCTTTTCAGAGCATCTTACTGAAATAAGGCACAAGATGATCTACCCCATTTTCATCCAAAATGAGCCAAGATAGCTCCAACGGCACAATTGGAGGCATCTGTGAACAAAATGAAAGGCTTTCCATAGTCAGGGTGACAGAGTACATGCCTTTTTGCAATAGCGCCTTCAGGGTCTCAAATTCAGCCTTCTGTTCAAACCTCAATGGAACAAAGTGTTCTTAGCTAAGAGACGTACAAGAGGCTTAATAAGCTGGGAGAACTTAAGGATGAACTTATGGTATTATCCCATCATACCCAAGAATACCTGGATTTCACGAAGGGTTTTAGGCGCCAACATCTTGGATATTGCTTTGACCTTAACTGTAGAGGTTGTATCCCATCTTGGGATATGGAGTACCCAAGGAAATCCAACTTTTTTGGAAAAAAGTACATTTAGATGGCTTTAGCTTTATGTTAGAGTCCCTCAACCATTGAAACACCTCCTTTAGGTGCGTGAGATGCTCATTGAATGTCTTGGAGAAAACGATGATGTCATTGAGGTAGACAATCACACAGCATAGCTTAAGATCCTGGAGAATATGATCCATAGTCCGGTGAAACATAGCAGGCGCATTACACAACCTCTGAGGTAGCCGAGTGAGTTGAAAAAACCCACACTACAGATAAGGGCGCACTTCTCCTGATCCAGTGAAGAAAGATCCATCTGCTAGTACCCGCTAGCCAAGTCCATGGTGGAGAAGAGTTTTGGCCCAGAGAGTTGGGCCAAAGCGTCATCAGTTCGGGGGATAGGGTAACTGTCCTTCTTTGTGAGTTTGTACAATTTGCGGTAGTCCATCACTACCTGAAGACCTCCATTTTCTTCTTTATCAATAGGAGTGGGGACGACTAAGGGATTCGGGAAGGCACCAACAACCCAGCGTCCAGAAGCTTTTTGAGCTCCATCTGCATCTGTAGCTCCTCAACTTTGGATTTGCGGTAGGGTTTAAAACGGATAGGCTGATCATCACCAACGTCAATGGTATGAGTCTAACCCTTCATGTGCCTATAGTCAGTGTCAGATTTGGAGAAAATGTCGCTGTAGGCCTCAAGCAGGGTGTGGACTTTATCCAGCTCAGCTGGGTTTAGTTTATTGAATATATGAGAAGATATGGTACATAATGATTGGTCAGTGGGTAAGCCCATATCCGCCATTGACCCAATACAGTGAACTTGCTTTATTTCCTCAAAGGTAATCATCATGCCTCTTAAAATCTCCTGATAATTTTTTACAACCATATCCTTCTTGGTGAGATTCCCTAGCAGAAGGTTGATAGGTCATTGATAGGCAGGGTCTAGCACACTCGCCAAAACTTTGGGCTCCAGAGGACTAACTCCATCAATGCTAATTAGGTGTAGAAGACAGTTTGTAGGATTTGCAAGGTAATCTTCGTGTCAACTACCCTTTGTTCACCCTCCTTGATGACCACTTTTTCAGAATCATAGAAGGGGATTTCCTACAGGGCTTCCGCTGATTGAGGCAACATCTTTGTATGTCAGCCTGTTGTGGTGTAATGTAGGGATAAGGCGGAAGAGAGATACTCAACTGTGCAAACATAATCTTTATATTAAGCTCATAATTGGTCAAATCAGGGGAACCTCGTAGTTAAGCAGGGAGAGGTAACCCTGATTCAAGTTAATGATACCTTAATACTCAAGAATAAACTGGGTACCAATGAATATATCATAGGTTTTGTTAGCTAAGGTCACCGCTGGAGCTGACAAGATGAGCTTCCCAAAACGGATAGGCAAAGAAGAGTAAGCCCAATGGCGCAGTTGTTGTTTGGGCCTTCAGTTCCAAACTCTTGATTGTAGTCAGGGTCGAGGGCCAGTTTAATTTTTTTATGAGTTTTGATGACACAACGTTCATTGGGGACCCAGTGTTGATGATAGCCATAACCTGCACTTCATTTACAATGACCTCCACCTTGGCAAGGTTCCACCTAAGTTGAGGGAAAGAAGAGGACCTCTGATGGAGAGTAAGATAAGTCTTTTGGCGGTCTCAGGGTATTTCTCCTGGGTAGACTGCAGGGTATGAACACACTGCTTAGGTCTGATCAAGGTGGCAATGAACTGTTCAGCGTCACTGGCAGTGTCAATGACCTCAAAACCCCTCAACACTTGTCGGAGATAAGTTTGGCGGGGGATCCTAATCATGTCCACTCTATCAGGATTCAACTATTGGGTATCTCCACTTCCACTGAGACTCCCAATATATAGTGACCAACATCTTTACAGCCCACTTCAGATTCGTCATCAGAGGAATTTTCAATGCATGTCAACGATGTCATCAATTGGGAGGTAAGGTCAGGGCTTCCCTGTTGCAGTGGAGGACTTGGGGGCGCTCATTTACCTGGGTAACTTTTTGTGGAGACGCTGTAATGGTTATGACTCTACATTTAGCCATTGATGTAGGGGTTTTGGATGCCCTATGGCTACAGGTTATGAGCTAGAGATGGCCAGAGGAGATTCTGAGAGGGATAGAGATATTGCCTTGGTGGGACGTGACAATTGAGGCACTTTGGAAGGCCGCTCTGATGAAGGAGAAGAACAGGGCAAAGTGAAGCTAACTTTACCAGCTGCACTTTGGGAGCTGGAGATGGAGGGGAGCGCTGCCCCATCACTTCTAGGATCCTCTGCTTATCTTCATAGGGGGAGGAGCATCTCATTGCAGCAGCTTCATGGGAGCAGATTTTCAAAGAGAGACTGTTGTTATTCCTGCCCAAATCCAAGATTTGGATGAGGTAGATGATGGAAATAAACCTGAACCATCAAAAATATTGGGGATGACCCTCAAGTAAAAATACCACCTTGCCACTTTAGGGATAATCCCCAACTAATGCAGTCATCTCTTAATCGCCCAAAACCTCCAAAAACAGGGGCTAAAACCAATCTACGTGGAAAGCAAATTCCAATTAGGAAATGTGAAGTAGATCTTAGCTTAGTATGCATGAAGATTGGCCGAGACACCAGCCAGTTTTCCCTTATATTTTGCAAGATAACTTAATAAATGGGACTCTCTTCTTTTCTCAAATTATAAGTAAATTTTTTGTATAATGGAACTTGCCTCGCCAGGCCTAGCATCTGTAATAAAGACTTTTTAAACCAAGAAAAGCAAAAGGTATTTCACCAACACCTTCAAGCTAGGGTTGCCTGGCCAACAATTAACAAGGGAACAGTGGTATTGCACCTGTGACCTTGAAAAACTGGTGCTCCCTACCAGGTACACCCAAGTTCGTGGTGAAATTATAAAAATAAAAATAAAAGCAATAATGGATAAGAACAAGTTGGCGTCAGATCCCTCTTCAGATCAGGAACGACTCAAACTCTTGGTCAAATTAACTGCTATGATGCGTGGACTGGAGCAAAGAACTCTCACCCTTGAGCAACACCAACTCGAGCTTTGAGATGCAACTACTGAGCTTAAAAATTTTGGCAGTTAACCCTTCTTGTCACTACAAGATTGGCCCTTCATGCCCCCATGATTGGTTGGATTCAATAATCAAATTTATCAACGCTTTACAAAATAAAGTGGATGCCCTCTACCCTTATGAATATTCCAGTGACATCAGTTTTTCTTTGGGTGAAAACGTCCCCCCAGTGTCAGTCCAGTTATTTGACCATTAACCCCTCCCCATTGACACGTTCAAACCGTTGAACAAAGAGAAGTACGTCCCAGGTGAAGGGAGTATCTTTTCCTTCCTATTTTGATATGAAACTTCCATGGAGGAAGCTACAAAAATCCAACAGCTTAGACACTTAATTAACTGTCTTAGTTGCGTAACTCAAGACATTATGTTCCCCCATCTAATGCATTGCCAGACTTGGGATGATGCCAAGGCTGCTTTGCTTTGAGAATATATGTGCAATTTTATCCAACCAAAAGCAATCTTTATGAGCATAAGCTTTAATCAGGAAGAACCCTTCACTGAGTTTGCTCACCGTTTATACCTCGCCTCTCATAACGTTGGTTTATGGAATGCATCTTACTTTAGATGACGCTATCACTGCTTCATTTTAGGCGTTTAAAAAATTTACCTAATATTTTACTTTATCTTAAAGCGGCGAAGCTTAACTGGACGTCTCTCCTCCATATCAAAGAAGCCATTTTAAAATTCCGGCTGATCTTCTCAAAGCCACTGGGCCCCCTCATTTAAGCAACTTTAAACCTCAGGCCCAATTGCAAGCAGTTTACCCCCAAGTCGCTTACCCCAATTTATACTGCACTTTTTTCAAGAGAAATACTCATACTATGGACACTTGTTGCATCTTTCTACGTAGGTCAGCAAAAGATCAGTCAGTATAGGAAAAGAGGCTCCCTATGCTAAAGACAATCAAGTGCCTCAGGATCCTTGTATTAGCACTAATCCTAAGCCCTAAACCTTGGGATGATTTGTGTTAGCGGCGCCTGCAGAAGTTGATGTACCCAATTATATCCAAAATAAATAAATATCATCATCTTCCCTCTTTTTATGTTAGTCAGTTACCCAATAAACTCTTGGAGGTCAGTTCCTCTATGGAAAGCCAATTGCTAGCTGAAAAACCTTCAAAAGCATCAAAAAGCGCCAATCTTGGCCGTGGCAAAATTTCCCACTAGCTTCATCACAACTCCCCCACAAAAGTTTACTAGCCTTAAATTCTCAATTTAGTTCCTTGATGGTTCAAGTAGAGTAGTCATTCATAAGTTTAATGTCTTGGCAATAATTGATACCAGCTCTCTGGTTAACATTATATCTCCTGACTTATCCAGAAAATAAAAATGGCTCCAGACTTGGCTCACGATGTTGAATATGAGGCAGCTGGTAGTTAGACAACTAAAGCAATCAGAGGAATATTCTTCCTTACCTCTCCAACTTAGAAAGCTTTGAATTACTGCCCCTGTTATTGTGTTATAAAATGATAATTAAGAGCTGCTTATTGGGGTCCAACTGATGTGTGATTTTTACTGCATCATCAACTACAAAGAAAAAACCTGTTCCTTCTAGAGTATTGGATTCCATTAACATTTGAATTCCCTGTCAAAAATAAAGGAGCCCCAAAAAAAGAACCTACCTCCTTAAATACTCATCCTACATATGTAAAGTCAAATATCAAGTCTCAGGAGGAAAAACTAAGCTATCCCCTAAGGCCATGGATGCAAAAGATGGGATCCCTCTGTATGCCACCATCCTATTACATTAGCATATGGCTCACAAGTGATTGTAGATACCAAAATCATGATTCACATCCTCCTAACCAAGTTTTAAATCTAAGTGGCCACCCAAACCCTTCGATCAAAAAAGCGTTGACCTATGTCAGACATTTGCCTCCCAGGCTTAAGAATATGAATGTTGTGGGTAAAAATCAGCAAAATAGAGGAAATATTGACATTTACAAGTCTGTGATAATGAGGAGATTGACTTAAAAAAATAGCAATGATTATATCAGCCAAAAGACCCTTGCCAATTCTTGGTGGAACCCCACAAATTGGGGTAACACGATTGCTCTTAATTCATGGGCAATAACACACAATCAAGTATTTGGATTACTCCAACCACGTGAGGGATTTTGGGGAGTCCATTGGTGGTTTCTTCCCCTTACACATCCAATTCCCTTCAACCACCTAAGCGGGAACCATCCCCTCTTATAGGCGTGGAGGAGGTCCCCAAGTTGAAATAATTTTATTGAATGGGGATTGGCTTAAATTAATCAAATTGTTACCTCACGTGTACGTTTTGCCAAACAATACATCCTTTTATTGTTCAGCCAAAGTGAAGCGAGTTTTCCAAGTTTTGATAGGCTACTTTTCCATATTACCTAATTCAGACTAGTCTAAGATATTCCAAATGTCTCATTGTATTACCCTTGACCCTCGATCCAATTTAAATACTAAAGGGCCCAATATCAAGAGAGTTTTTTTATATCCACTGATTGCTACTAATAAATTTACTTATAAAACCCAGTTTTTGATAATATTAACATTTTATTATATTTAACATAAGTGGTGTTCATCCCTTAGTTGTTGAAGTTTAGGCATAAACAAGCACCAGAGAGCTCTTATAAATCCTAAAATCTCACAATCTATCTGGGGATTTTGGATCCTGCTTTTATTGGAAAACTATCTCTATCTTATTAAGGAATCTAACGGATCAAAACCTCTAAGTCCTTTGGTATGCCCCTATTGCTTACTTAAAACTATGCCCAATGATAGTATTGCTGATGTGATTTGTTTAGGCTCTTTACAAGACTTAGGGCTTGATCCCTTACCTACCATAGCTATAGTTGAAAGTAGATTTGAGGACAATATCACCTCTAATAAAATGTCATAACGTTGAAGACCTCTTCAAGGAGTAATGCAATATTTTTTCATTGGGACCAGGTGATTACAGAAAAATGTCCGGGGTAATTTACCAAATTGAGACTGAAGCTCACAAACATTCAAGTCTCATCCATACATAAAGTCTAAAGTTGAGGAAGATCAAGTGTTACTAAAGCTACAGCAACTGTTGGAAGCTGGGTTACTCATGCCTTTTAAAAGCCAGTGGGCTTCCCCGCTTATATTAATTTGGAAAAAGGTTGGTGGTTACCAGATTTTCATGGATAATCGCCGTCTCAATTTAATCAAAAGAAAAAAAAGCTATCCATTGCCGAATATAGATGACTCCTTATGCTTGATGTCAAGTTCTCACTATGTTTCAGCTATGGATCTCGTCTGTGGGTATTGACAAGTAGATTTATCAACAGAGGATCGGGAAAATGCGCCCTCATCACAAGTGAAGGTTTTTTTGAGCCAGCTTGGATGCTGTAGGGGTTATGTAACGTCCCTGCTACCTTCCAATATGCCATGGACAAATTTCTAGGTTTTTTAAAGCGTTCTTAAGTGTTTGTTTATCTTGACAATATTACCATTTTTTTGAACTTTTATCAAACACATAGATCATCTCAGGCAGTTTTTCCAGCGGTTACAGCACGCTTCGCTGAAACTAAAGCTGTCAAAATGCTTTTTCTACCAAAATGAAATGTATTTCTTAGGCTATAAGGTAAGGAAATCTTGAATATTCCCAAAGGATGACAAAGTCCTGATCATTTCCAAAATTGTCCCCCCTAAATCCCTATAAGCTGTACAAGTTTTTTTAAGGATGATGTGATATTATCGCCAGTTTATTCCCCACTTTGCAACACCTCTGAGCCTCTAGTATATTTACTGAATAAAGGTATACCCTTCCAGTGGAAAGAAGAGCAGCAGCAAGCCTTCAATCTGCTACGTGTCTCTCTCATTCTCCAGTAAATATTCATCCTAATTATGATAGACCCTTTATCCTTTTCATCAATGCTAGCAATATAGCCATTGGAGCCATACTATCTCAGCACAACAAAAACTTAGTGGACCATCCTATCACCTACTATAGAAAAACTATAACCAGAGCTGAATGCAACAATAGCATTACATAATGCAAATGCTTGGTGGTACTACTGGCTATCAAGCATTTCCAACCATATTTATATAGGAAACATTTCATCATAATAACAGATCATGCTTCCTTGAAATTGCTACAGAAAATGAAGGAATCTGACGGTAGGTTAGCCCGCTGGGTGTAAAATACCAAAACTACAATTTTTCCTTTATCCACCAACCAGTGACAATACACCAAAATGTGGGCTTTTTTTGTTTTCTCATATTAACTATAACGGACTTGAAGAGTATTGACTCTATGACCTCAGAATCCAACCACTTTTATGGAAAGATTTATCCCCAACCCTTCAAAAAGAATTTGCAACAAGATTGGCATTTATCCAAGTTAAAGTTGGTATACTATACAAACTTGTAGCTCAAAAAGGTTGCTCTACATACGCCCATTGGCAATAATCAACATCATATTAGAGGGACATCTGCATGTTGGTCAAAGCGGTATTTGGAAAACTTACCAGTGGCTCAAGACTCAATGCTACTGGGAAGGAATGCTTGTCTCGATTCAAGACGTCTTAGAATCCTTTCTGGTATGTAAAAGACAAGTTGGACAGATCCTTAATCTCAACATCCAGTGGTTCCGCCTTGTGCACCCTTCCATACTATTAGCATTGATGTTATGGGATCCCTCCCTCGGGCCTATGATGGTAATCAGTTCCTCCTTTTTAGCTGTGGATCATTTAGCTAAGTGGATTATGGCTGTATCACTACCCTCCGCTTAGGCAAAAACTACCACCACCTTCATATATTATTGGATTATCACTCAGCATGGGTGCCCTAACATAATACTCACCAATAGTGGGCAGAATTTACTATTAACACTGGTATATGTTTTGATCAAACTTAGGGAGCCACCCAGGTATTTTCCAATCCCTGCCATCCTGCAACCAATGGTATGATAAAGCAAGTGAATAATATTTTTAGCTGCCACTCTGGAAAATGGCCACTACTGACCCCCTTCATTGGCCCCAATATTTGCCTAGTGCAATTTTGGCCTATAGAATAAGCTACCACCAGATAATCAAGATGTCGTCCTTTCAATCATTGTATGGAAGAAATCCTCAGTTGCCCTTTAAAGTGCAGGCCAAGTTAGATCAAGCTTCTCCTGAGGCCTATGAAGTTACTATGCGAAGCATAGCCCATGAAATTAATTGGCTCCAGGCTTTGGCTTCTGGTAACTTATCAGCTACCTAAAGTAGATAAATTAATTGATTTAATAATAAGCATGAGCCTTTACACCTTCTGACCATGTGACCTAGTTCTTTTTTACCATCAATAACCTGGAGGTTGTGACACCAAATTGGGCACCAACTGATTGGGGCCCTACAAAGTCATTTATAGGTGGGCAACAAACACTTAATTGTGGAAGTCTCTAAGGGTACTGTGGTAAATCATGTACACAGTTAATCCCTCAAGCCATTTTCCCCCTGCGCCAAGATCTAGTGGTGGGTTTTGTTGGGATTCCTGCCTAATCCAAGATTCAGATGATTAGATGATAGGAATTGAATCTGAGCTGTCAAAAATATTGGGGAAAAATCCCCAATGAAAATCACCACCTTGCCACATTGGGGACAATCCCTGATAATTCAGTCATCTCTTAATCTCTAAAAACCACCTAAAATTGGGGTTCAGACCTGATCTATGAGCAAAGAAATTAAAATTAGGAAACGTGAAGTAGATCTTAGCTTAGTATGCATGAAGATTGGCTGATACACCAGCCAGATTTCCCTTATATTGTGCAAACTAAACTAAAAAAAGGGACTCTCTTCTTTTCTCAGATTTTAAGTAAATCTTTTATGTATTTATTGGAACTTGTCTCGCCAGACCTAGCATCTGGCATAAAGACTCTTTTGACCATGAAAAAGTGAAAGGTATTTCTCTAACACCTTCAAGCTTCAGGTCGCCTGGCCAACAATTAACAAGGGATCAGTGGTATTGCACTCTTGATCCTAACAGAGACAGCCTTAGAAGAAGCTGGGGGGCTGTAGTAGATTATCAACTCAAAGCTCCCTGCATAGTATCACTTTCATAATAGTTGGCTACTGCTAGCAAGGCCTCTTTGATATCCATATATCTTGGAAAGAGCGCTTGACGGCAGATATATGCATTGCCAAAGAAGGATTAGATGCCAATCCAGCCAAAACAGCAGCAATAACATCTTTGAGAGAGAGCATTTTGGTTAACAATAGAGGGTGAGCTTCACTATAGAATCGCTCAACAAAAGAAGTTAATTACTCTCCCTCTTTCAGACATAGGCACATAAAAGTCAGTCTTTACTTTTCAAGCTCTGCGGGGATCCAAACTCATCTATGAGCACTTTCTTTACCTTGGCCCAAGTTTTAAGGGGGTCCATACAAGATACCATCACCTCTTGTGGATCAGAGCGGCTGAGACAGGGGAGGATGTGCTTTACTTTTTGGAGATCAGTTGTCCCTTCCATAACAGCCTCACAAACGTAGAGGAATAAGGCAATGCTACCCTCACCTATGGTGAATTTGTCTCAGAAATGTGGTTTGGCAATGATTGGAGCAGCCTCATGAGAGGCTTGGCATTCACGCTGTTTGAAGGGTTTCAAGTCGAGACAGGGTGCTGGCTAACTGGTGTGCCAAAGCATATAGCTGGAGGTCAAAGGCAGCGGGGAGGTTGCAAGGGCTAATTACCCCAACACCCTCCATTTTTAATAGCTTTTTGTGGTGTACTACCACCTGTAGTGAGCCCCACTTGTTGTAGTTCAGATTTTGGGCTGCTCACAAGTGCGTTTTTCACACCTGAATTTTAACTATATGCAGGAGAAGTTGGTTTTCTACTGCGGGATTGATATTAGGGGGTTTTGACCACTTATAATAAAAATACTAAATCTTCAATAAAAAATTTTATTAGTTTTTGTAAGTTTTTTATATCAGTAATTGCGGGGAGGTTAAGAAGCAAACCCTTTCAATATCTAGCAGCTTAGTAAATAAACTATATTCACCACTAATAGTAAAAAAAGTATTTAAACTATATTAAGGTTCAAAGGGAAATCAATGCAAAGTTTGAATTAGGTTATTAATGTCTGAATTAGGGAATATGGGGATATGACCTATTTGATCCTAGAGACTCGCCTTGCTTTGACAGAACAGCTGACAGAAAGTCAATTGTAGGTAGGATATATCCATGTGGCAACAATTTTATATATTTTGCCCAATCATCGGGTGAAAAAATATTTTCACCTTGTGGGACCCCTTCCAACCCTATAAAAGGGGCCAGTCTCCGCAGTGTTGGTTGTACTATGTTTGCTGTAAGAGGGGGAGGGACCTCAGAATGGCTCCCTGGATTTGGCTGATGATTTTATGAAATATGACTGCCCAAACTTGTGTTATTTGCCCATGAATTATTAGAAGATTTACCCTTATTTAAGGGGTTTCACCAGAAATTGACCAGGGTCTTTTGGTCGATTTTATTGTAATTTTCATCCAAAATGCTCTTCTTGCAATATTGAACTTGCAATTGTCTGACAAGGACTAAGTAATGTTAAACCTACTATACTTTTAGTTATTATATTAATTACTTATCAATGGGAGGATACCCCTGTGGTAGAGTTTGTACTCACTACCACTGCCTTCCTGAGTTTGATCATGGTATATGAAATTTGGGTAAGGGACAATTTTGACTGTGTTGGCATTTTGCACCAATGCCCTGAACTGAGTTAGCAAATAGCAAGGCGGTTCATGGAGTTCCTGACCTATCATGCCACGCATAGAGGTTTTCTGGGTTTTATCCTCCTTTCCCATTAATTCAATTCCCTTAATCTGTGTGGTATTGTCCCCAGGTCAGCCCACCTTAAATATAATTTAAAATTAATTACTTATTAATTAGCACCTATTAAATTTATATATAAAAATTTGTATGTATAAATGTCCCATATGCATTCCTATACATTCATCCAATTGTAATGAAACTTTGGTGAGTTGTTGTGTGCATGCTCAAAAAGGTTTGTAAATTTTAAAAAAATTTATTTTCATAGTAAAATAAAAAGGTTTACCTACAAGAAGTGAAAACCTCATATATTCTCAATGGTATTTGCTATATTGTTATGGTTAAGCAGTTTGGTATTCGTTTGATTTGATATTTTTAATGTTTTTGTTAAGTGATTGGTGGTTATTTAGCTAATTAGCAAGGTAATCTAAATCAAATCTTTCAATCAAAACCCAATTAATTTTACAAATACCTCTTCTAGCATAATTGGCTCAGCTTTTAGCTCTAAAATTTTTATCAAGGTCATTGTCAAATCTTAGCGCAATCACTTTTATTTAATTACTTTTTTATCATTTAAACTATATATAGTTAAAATTGATATTGCAAGTGCAAGTAAAATTAAAAAATGATGACATAATGTAACTACTAAATTTAATTAAGCTTATTGTGTATCCTCATTTATCTTGGTTTTGTTTTAGACAATAATATGGTAATTTTTGCATTTTTGAGTAGTTTTCAATTGAGTTCAATTAAGTACTTATACCTTAGGATATGTTAGCTTATACATTATATATTTAAAATTTCTTCAATGTGGGCCAACCTGGGATGATACTGAACTGATTAATGGGGTATAAAATTAATGGGAAAGGAGGATAAAGCCTGGAAAACCTCCACGCGCAGCACTCTGATAGACCAGGAGCTCCATGGACTGCCTTTGCATTTTCTATCTTGGTTCAGGGCATTGGTGTGCAATGCTAACTCAGTTATAATTGTCTCTACCTAAAAGGATATGTTAGCTTAATTATATATCATCCATTTAGTTTTTAAAAATATTTTTTTTACTTTTTTTATAATTTTATTTAAGGTAAACCAACCTGGGGATGATACCTCACTGATTAAGTGGAAATTGAATTAATGGGCAAGGAGGATAAAATCTGGAAAATCTCCATGTGCAGCATTTTGATAGGCTGGGAACTCCATGGACTAACTTTGGTATTTTCTATCTTGGTTCAGGGCATTAGTGTGCAATGCCAACTCTGTCATAATTGTCCCCTACCCAAAATTCACCTATTGGGATCAAACTTGGGGAGTCAGTGGTAGTGATTCCATACCTACCACTGGGGTATCCTCTCTTTATTTTTTAATAATAACTACTTTATTTTTATTTTTCTTATTATGACTTTTGAAATATCTGTTTAAGTTGTTTCCCTTAATTTATAAAATATCTGTGCCAAGTTAGGTTGAATTTGGTTCAGTAGTTTAAAAGATGATATGCCACATTTATACACACAATGTATTTATATATTAAGATGTTTTGGTTAAAAGTTTGGTGGTATTTGATTGATCTGATAGGTCTAATTTTAATTGTCCAAGTGGGCAGTGCTTTTTGGTCAATTTGATAGATCCAATAGTTTTAGGTAAGTGGCTCATGGTAAATTATTGACTTAATATTTAAATTGGATTTAACCAAGAGTTGGTGAATTTTGGTTGAATTGATAAAGCTTAATTTATGTGACCAAGGTTTTGGTGAAATTTGGTTGTTTTAAACATTGTATTGGTTTTAACCAAGTAGTTGATGGGTTTTGGTTGATCCAATAGGTTCTTTGGCTTTGTCAAGTAGTTTTATGGTATTAGAGTAATTTGATAACTTCATTTGGTTTAACTAAGTGATTGGTGGTTTTGATTGATTTGATAGATTCAACTGTATTGTGTAAGTGGTTGGTGATTAATCAGTTTGATATGTTCAATAGTAATGAGTAAGCTGATTTAGTGTTATATATAATATATCTTTTTTACTTCAATTTTAACATTTTGCATTTCAATTTCACATTTTGCATTTTAATTTCATATTTCACATCTTGCATTTCAATTTCAACATTTAGCATTTTTATATCAACATTTTACAAATCAATTCCACCATTTTATACTTAAATTTCAACATTTCACATTTCAATTTCAATATTATACTACAATTTCACCATTTTGTGTTTTTTAAAATTACACCAATTTCAACATTTTACATTTCAAATTCAATATTTTATTTTTGAAATTGTATATTTTATAATTCAATTTCAATTTTTTAGTTTTAGTGATTGCATCATATCTAGTTCTAACAACTGACTCATTGATTTCCTCACATCAGTGTTTTCTTTTTGGTAGATTATAATGTGATATAAGGGATATACAAATATTTTTTAGATATAAAAAATAGTGGGGATTAATATGCTTTCACTATTTCAGAAGGAATAATAGAATAAAAATATCACTAAAAATTGTGTTGAAATTAAAATACAAAATGTTGAAGTTAAAGTATAAAATGTTGAAATCAAAATGCAAAATGTTAAAATTAAAATGCAAAATGTTAAAACTGAAGTAAAAAAAGTATATATAACCTAAATTAATCAGTTCAAATCAGCTGATAATAAATAAACATGAGCAACGCCGGGTAACTCAGCTAGTTTCTTATATAATACTAGCTGATTTACCCGTGCTTTGCTATGGTATCTATAAAATTTCAGATATTTAATTTATTAATTTAGATTTTATATTATAAATAAATAAACCACTCAGCCAAATCTAATTACTCAATCGAATCAACCAAAAACCACCAACCACTCAGGTAAACCTAACTGAACTTATCAAATCAACCAATAACTAATCACCTTTTAAAACTAAACTGTGTCCTATTGATTCAAACAAAAACCATCAACCACCCAGCCAAACAAAATAAGCCTATCAAATCAATCAAACAACACCAAAATGCTACCTGAAACATCTCTTTATACTTAAAATCATTGAGTATGTGACATAACTTTTCTCTCTTGCACCTATCAGTTTTTGAAATTTAAAAAATTGAATCAGTCAAATCAGTCAGAAAGTTTAATAAAATTTAATTTTATTTTAGATGTTGAGTCGCCAGCAGCCAACATCTGAGTTGCCTGCTTTGACGCTGGCCCTGTTCCCTCCTGGGGGAGCGAACTGGCACTTTAGAGCATTTTTCACTCAGTGTTCAAGCATTTTTGGGTAGCGTCCAGCCCTCCCAATTTGGTGGGGTGATTTGTCCCGCTGAAGGACCTCGCCACCCACCTTGCACACTCCAGGTGGTGCCATGAAGCCCCCTGGTGCTCCCTCAGAGCAACATGCACTTTGGCCTTCACATCAAATATGGTGCACTGTTTCCTTATTCTAATAAGGAAATTATTGAGGAGGTGCTTGTGGTGATGAAGCCTGCGGGCTTCATCAATTTTTTGTTCCTATAAGGGGTATTTCAATCTCAGCTTCACCAGTGAAGCTGATGCTGAAATGGCAGCTACCATTCCATTAATTTATAAAAAAAACACCCCTGCCAACCACTCAAACCCGTCTACCTGCAGACACCACTCTCATGGTGCAGTTTGCAGGTTTGCCCACCCATTTCCCCCTGCAGTTCTCCACCACAAATTGGTGGAAGGGTTGGCCGTTTATGGCTTGGACCCTGTTCTGCAGTTTGAGGTCCCTAACGGGGCCAAACACCTTTCAAGCCCTTGTGTAATTGCTACAATTTGGCCCACCAATTGTGGAATCACTCAGGTGATTCTGCCTCATTCATTTATTAAATCTGCCCCCAACCATCATTTCTGGGCCTGCGTTAAAGGTGGGAGGGCAGTTTTCCCTTCCTGTTTTGGGTTGGACCACTCAAAATGGAAGTGCTCTGCCCAGGCAGAGGTCAAGGACTTGGCCTGCGCCTCCTCAGCTGCTTCTGGCTTTTTGGCTGCTCCAGCTGAAATTTTTGTGTGGGGAACAATTCTCCCTCCCCTCCCTCAAAACCTGCGGGTGTGGTTGGTTTAAAATCAGCCAATCAGCAAACATCAGCCTGAAAATTTAAACAAATGTTTTAGCTCAGTCAGCACCAACCACCAAATTTAAAAAAAGTTACAAATTTAAGTTCAACTCCTGCCCAATCAACCTCAGTCGCTGGGCCAATCAGGCCAGAATTTAATCCTTTTGATGTCCTCAACTGGGTTGACAAGGATGATTGCCCACATGGGAGTGATCCCATGTTTTAATGGGAGGATTTTATAAATCCTTCCTCCAAATCACCTCCTCATCATTGATTCAGCCCTAAAAAGGGCTGTCCCCAGTATAAACCCCTATTTGAAATGGCAACTGAAGTTGCAGCTGCCCCTGACAACACCCTGTTGCAAAGCAATGTTAAATCTATTTTGAGCTCTTTAAAAAATGGTTTCCCTGGGCCAAATTTCCCTGAAGAATTTCCTTTTGTTGCAAAGCAGGAAATAATTGTGATGGGTTATAAGGTGATTGAATCAACCATGCAAGCCACTCAAGTGTGTGGCTTTAACAGTGGTAAATCCTCAGAAGAAAAAACTGATTTTGTCTATCTGCCAAGTTTGCTCCTGCAGGTAGAGAATACCCTATCCGATTATATTGATGCAATAAACACAGCAGATATTATTGATGAACCTAATATTACTCTCTTCAACCTTCAGCCATATTCAGGTGATATGCCTACTCCATTCTTGTCTGCCCTGGCATGTTCCTTCAAACACCCAATTTGCCCCCTTCCCCCTTGGTTATGCTAGGCTAGGGGAACCTGGTCTAGTATACTAGAGGTTAAATTGGGTTTTTTTTAGAAATTTTACTCCTTTTTTATCCTGCTTTTTATTTTTGTCAGCAAGAAGGGTCCCCTGGTCCCCTTGCCTTGAATAAATAAGTAGTGACATATCTTCCAAACTACTAAATCAACTTCTACTTAACTTGCCAAAAGTATTTTATTAATTAGGGGAACCAAATTAGGCAGGCTTTTAAAATAAATAAACCTAACATCCAGATACCCATGCTTTGCTACAGTATATAAAGTTTATCAGATGATAAGCTCACATTGTAGCCTATAGGCTGTGCCAGCACTACTCTCGAGCCACTCAGACTAACAGCTTCGCTGTTGCCCTCGTGGCTGGTGAGCTGATTATCCTAACTACTTAAAACTCTAATACTGATGTTTGTTGAGTTTCAGGTGAGCAATTTGGTGAATTATTAGATAATATTTGCAAATTCTCGCCAACTCACCCAGATAAATTGAACCTATCATACTCGATAGGTTTATTCGATCTTATTTGCCAGTTCTCACCTACTTACCCAAATAAATTAACCTTATTAGTCTCGATTAGCTTAAGATGAGCACTTTAGTAATTATTAGACAATATTCGCCAATTCTCACCAACTCACCCTAATAGATTGACCCTATCAGACTCGAAGGTTTCAGATGTCTTTCAGTCAATAGGTATGTCAGTACGTCAGTGAAAATTTTTTAAGTAGATGATAGGTAGCTATAGCACTTTGTTCATTTATATACATACCTGTAATTTATACTTTTACAAAACTCATAAGTTTTTAACCTACATAATAGACATAACACTCATGTATCTATAAGTTTTTACTCTACGGTAATTATATATTAATTCTGAAATTTAGAAAGATATGATGTTTGAAGTCTTATCTAAAATTGTTAAAAATAAGAGTACTATTTGGAATATATAACTGTTATAAATAAACAATTGCGAGTCCAAATATTCAAAGCTTTGGAGACATACAATCGGATAGAAATCAACATTGATATTTGGATACAAAAGTATATATGAAAAGCAATATTAATGTAACGTAACATATTTGACATTGCGCATGAGATCCAAACTAAATTCTATCTCGTGGCAATTGAGTCTAACTTCACCTTAGCTTGGACGGTAGATTCAATCAGTAAGTCGATTCTAATTACAATAAGATATATATATAGCTTTTCTAATCTAAGATGCCTATTAAGCTGTAGCATATTAAAGAATTTGTTATCTCAGAATAAAGCCAACTTGCCCAATGCGGAATCGATAGTTTCATAACCTTAAAAGTTGGATCGAACTGTTAGAAATATAGGGTATCATTTTACAGCTTTTGAAAGTTTGTTTAAAGCATCCAACCACATTTAGAATATGGATAATAGACCATCATCTAAGTGATAACCAAGCGGAGCAGCGCTTTACTAACTAGTCGATGTTTTCAAAGTACCAAAAATAGAAAGCATATTTATAAAAGATATAAATGCGATTAAAATACTTAAATTAGTTTATAGACTAGATAATGTATCCAAATTAGATGCAACTAATATTGATTCTCCCCGTTGTTGATCAATAGATTAGGTGAACTATACCCTACGCTGCTGATCGCGTTTTTCTGAGCGCGAGATTTCAACAAGTTGGCAATATAGTTAGGATCGCTGTTACCGCTCTTGGTGATGAAGTACGCGGCCAATCCTGCAACATGGGGGGAGGCCATCGAAGTGCCAGAGATTGTGTTTGTCCCTGAGCCTTGATTCCAAGTAGAGATAATATTTTGGCCAGGCGCAAAGACATCCAAGCAAGTCCCCCAGTTTGAAAAGCTGGCACGAGAATCATAGATGTTGGTGGCCCCAACTGTAATGACGCTCGGTTCGGAGGCTGGGGAATAGTTGCAAGCATTCGAATTATCATTCCCAGCTGCAACTGCAACAAAAATACCAGCTTGAACTGCGGCACGCACTGCTCGGTTAGTGGCCTCGGAGCGCCCGCTTCCCAAACTCATATTGATGACAGTGCCACGCCCACCTCTTCTGCTTCTAATGGCCCATTCAATGCCTGCAATGATTTGAGAGTTGTAGCCTTGGCCTCGAGCATCAAGAACCTTAACTGCAATTACAGTTGCACTCTTTGCAACGCCATACGTGTGGGAGGCAATTGTCCCAGCACAGTGAGAGCCATGGCCGTTTTGATCAGTGTTGGGTGAGCCATTGACAAAGTTGGCTCCCCAAATTGCGCGGCCCTGGAAGTCAGGATGGTGAATGTTGATGCCGGTGTCAATCACGAACACATCAACGCCTTGTCCACCGGTAGGGTCATGTGTATACACCAAGTTTCTACCATTTGTACCAAGTCTGCCTTTTGAGGAGAGTCGAGATAGCCCCCAGGGCGCACCTCGTTGAACAGCAGAGATTTTAGCCATTTGATCCTCTTCAACTGCGTCTACCTCGGGCATAGCTTTAACAAGGTTCAATATCTCTTTTGAAAATTGGGCCGAGTAACCATCGAAGGTAGTATTGTAGATGTGTCCAATCATGTTTGCATCTCCAATACGGGCATTGAAGAGGGAACGAACCTTTTCCAAGTGGGCAAAAGTTGGATTAGAACGTTGGTTAGATTTGAGAGTGACGATGTACCCGCCATTCACAAAGGTCGAGAGTAAAATTAAGCTGATGATTGAATTCATGATGCTTTCTTCATTAAAACTTTTTATTTAAATACCAGTCAAGGTTAAAAATTAACCTACATCGCTGTAAATCTATCTCAAAGAAAATGAGGTTTCTAATTCTCCTTGTGTCAAAACAAATCAAGATTTTAACCCCATCTCTTATTATTTTTACCCACTTAATTCATACCGAGCTTTCAGTTTCTATTTTTAATTCCCGCCTCGGAATTTTTTGTAAATCGGCAAAATGCAATATCATTTTACCATGAGGACCATCTAGTACTAAAAAAATATCATTTTACCATGTATCTACTCTATAATGCCGATTGGGTTTTGTTTACCCTGTATTTAAGAAGATAATTTTAATTCAGCTACAGATGCCTGTAGTTTGCGGCCTTGATTAATAATTATACAAATATGTTTTGTTTTGTTATCAATTGATAGCCTAAATTCCTCATTCGAAATGCATCACATTTAAATATATTGAATCACAGGCAATAATTTAGCTTTCGATTCGGTTCGTCTTAATCAATTATAAGACCAAAGGATCTGGTTATTTCATGCCCTTTCAATAGCTTGCCAATATTAACAACGCCAATTATATCTTGATGATAGGTTTATCCAATATTACATTTTATTATGATTTTGTTAAAGTGGTAAGAATCAGAGCGAGATAAGTTTATGGTGCTTCCTTAAAGAGATGATTTAAAATCAAAAGGTTTACTTAAATTTCAAAACGTTGCTCCAAATAAAGTCTGCTGTAAATAGGGTGGTCAACTCATCCGGAGGTATCAATAAATGTACCAAAAACATATGTCATTCTTCACAAATATTACCAAGACTTGAGTGGACCATAATGAGAATTCTGTTACAATTACTGAAAGCCAAAAGTTTATTTAATATACTTTTACTATACTAATGAATTTACATTTAATTTAAAAGCTCACTCAAGATCTGAAGAGTTGATTGACTCAACTACTTTTATCAATATAATTTCAACTGCATTATAAAAATCGCCCATGATGTACATCAATTCAATTTGATTTTAAAGGTTTACTAACAAGGCAAAACAATTAACGCAGTAGAATATGGATTTTAGATATAACCCAAGCCTAAAATACACTATAACTTGCACTACTATCCATAAAGGATTGTTTCTTAATTTGACGACTATAAAGTCTTAATCAAACGATAAATAAATCAATCAAAGTATTAAAGCTAACTTTTATCCATGGCCTAAGTATAAATAGATTTATACTTTATCTAAAACCATCGGATCAGTTTAATGATTCAAAGGCTGCCTTACTTATCTTTGCTTGCAATATCTAGTTAATAGATACCTTTATTTTATAGTACTGGATGGTCCCAACCCTAAGGGGTTAGCAAATTCATTTCTAGTAACTTAAAACCTATTTGAAAGCTAAGTATATCTAACCTTCTATCTTAAAATATAGTAAGGTTAGTATTCAATATTTAAATTGGCTTTTTTCAATCTATTATTCTTTGATTATTAAAGTATAACTTAAAATTCATATAGTTATACTCCTATACCCCAAATCTACTATACATGTTACCAAGAATACTATGATTTTAAGCCTTTATATGGGAGTATGCCACTAAGGTGATTCACTTGAGTATTTGGGGATTTGAGGATAGATAAAATTTCAAATTCAGCACCTCCAAACAGGTTGGGAGTGGTTTGCCTATCAGACTAGGTGGAGGGGAGGGGGTCATGAACCCCTTTTAGCTGCAAACTTACCAGATATTTGGGTCATGCCAAGGTAAGGATTTGGTGCATCTTAAGGGTGAGGCTTGAGATTATTATAAAGGTTATATGGTGATATGGTAATGAACATGGCGTCCAGGAATAGTGAGGTCATGTTCTACCTAAATACAGAGGTTGGAGATAAAGACAAAGGTAGTAAGCATGGAGTGCATTACCTTAGACTTTAGGTTTAATTTTGTTGCAGTAGCAACAGAGCTGACAGCTGCACATGCTTTCTAATGGAGTGCAATGGCTCTTTGCTTTGCTACACTGGTAAAATTATGGGAAGTTGGGAGGCACACAATTTTCCTTAAGGTGGCAGATTTTGTAACTGTTTTATGGAGTGGGTGGCATTTGGGCTATATAAAATCATCATTGTGTTTATGGTCGCTTTGATATGGGTAAAATTAAAGCCTTGAAGAGTGATGGTGAGGAGGGATTTGCATTATAATTGACATGTAGGATTGACCAAATTTGATAGGTTTTGTCAGGATTTCACCCCTGGGTAAGGTGAAGTCTTTATCATGGGGTCAAACTCACTCCCTTGGGTTCCCATCTCGGGTTATTAGGCTAAAAGCCTAATATGTTTTAATCCACTAAAGATTATAGAATCTTTCAGTGATATAGACCCTCATAGGATAATGTCCTATCCAATTTGGGTTGAAATTATCACTATCTGATCCTACAAGGTGCTTTGTAAAAATCTTGTTTTAATATCTCATATTTAGTATTATTGGATATGATATTTCTATTATTAGATTTTTAGAATATCAACCTTTATTTTTATCTATTATCAATGACCCTAAAAAGTGTCCTAAAGACTCAAATAAACACAACTGCTTTCTTGCTATCTATAATTTTACTTATATCCATTTAATTTATTTGAGAGCCATTTCTGGGATTTTTGATCCCAGAAGTGGCTAGACCATCTACAAGGGCCTTGACGTTATGCTCTAAGTCTAGACCATATGCCAAGGATCCCAAATCTGGACAACTAATCTAAGCATATTTCCCTAATTTGATTTACTTGAAGTGAGGCCAACCTATCAGTTCAGGATAGTTATATTTATAACATATAAGGGAATCAGATTTCCCAAATCCCGCCCTAATACTTTTTAAACCCCTCAATACTACCCAGCTTTGAGAGTCACCTGATCTTGGAAGAGTGAACCCATTTTTTCAAAAAGGATTGGCCAATCAGCTCAATTAATTCAGTCACCACATCCAAATATGCCCAGTGGTTTTGGTAACATTCATTAAAACATCAGCACATGGGTGGGATTGGGTATGATCCTGGATACTTTAAATGATAATCAAAGCTCCCTCTCAATTAAAGGGGTGGGGTTTGTCAACTAGTTGGGAAAATTTGGAATCCACAATCAAATGGGTTCCTGATTGGTTGGTGTGGACAAGATCATTTTCTATATCCTCAAGGGGAGAGGTGGAGGGTTATTCCCAGCCAGCAAATTTCAATAATATTGTGATTTTGGAATACTGACATCTTCCAGCTTAACAGTTTATAAGTAACACGTCTGTTTTATCAGCTCAGGGACGATTTACTATAAGAAAATCCATATTGTATGTGGGAGTTATCATTAACATGGTAACTATTTTTTGGGTTAATTTTCTAGAGAATATTAACTAATTTGCCATATTCAATTTCACTAAATCACCAATACTTTGTTGGGGTGATCCCAAAATGCTTGCAAGTATTTCAAATTTTATTATAAATATTAATTTCTTATACTATATTGTGCTGATTAATTGGGGCTTTATGGTTAATGCCATAATTGTGGGGAAAAATTGTCTACATAAGTCTGAGAGGGATAAGCCAAAGGGATCAAGTTGGTGGGCCTGCATAACTTGAATCACGCCCTTGGCCAACGCTGAGTCTGGGCAAGATATGTCTAAGTTGGTTCTGTGGGTGCGTACAATGGTTTAAAGAGCATGTTATCTTGGAATAAAAAAATGCACTAGCTGTATGGAGAATTAAGATGGGTTGTTGCATTTAATTGGAGAACCAGGCTTTGAGCCCTGTTAGTTTTTTAAATTACCAAATATGTTTATAATTAACTTCAATCACCTAAGTATAAACTTACTAAAGCTATAGTATGACAATGGATGGAAGATTGCATTTATTGGTTAGATTGGGTGCAATGCCTCTTCTGATGGAAAATACCCCCATTTGCTTAAATATAGTGTTAAATTGGGAGCCGTCAACTTTAAGTAATGAGTACCCAATATAAATTTTCAGTTGTGTGGCTCACTTTAGTTCACCAGTTAACTGCACAGGTTTATGATATGTGCTTTATATAAGTTGTTGATAGTGATTAATGAATGGGTGATAATAATTTGAAGACTATTACCTTAGGTAAATTTCTCACAGCCAAGTTAAGTGATAAATTCCAACTCTAGACTGGTTCTTGCCCTTCTAATCCTTGAAGATATTTTTGGAATGGTAGCAAACTTCTCCATCTTACTCTTCCTTGTGATAGAACTTGACCTAATATTAATGTCAGAGAGACTTCTTCTCTCTCTTAACGCAGAGTCTTCAGAGACCTTGATAGTATTAAAATAGACAAAGGTTATCTTTTTCCTGCAAACCATATTCCTAAGAGTGAAATATATACTAAAGTTATGACAATATAAATTTTAATTATTTTTGTATCTAAGTATCTGCTTTATTAAATAAAATACAAGTGAATTTATAGTCAAATTTGGGCCCAACACTTCTGTTTGCGCCCAATTAGAGATAGCAGTTATTTCTATGAATTAACTCTACAGAGTCACAATCAACTATGATCTTTCTAATCATTTTAGATGGAATCCGCCCCAGACTAGAGAGGTGACTCTTCTGGGTTGAATCAAAGAATGTGTCCCAACACTTTCTCTCAACCCCAGCATGTCACCCTTATTAGGTTAGCAACCTGCTTAGGTAATGGGACTTTTTAAACATAAACAGAAGATCACGTTGCCTAAAAGGTTAACTCACAAGTTGCTTTATCAGAGGCTTCATCAAATACCTAGCAACTAATAAATCCCTTAGTCAATTGGCAAAAAATCCTCATTGACTCCTATGATTCAAGTAAATTATCAATACTAAAATTGATAACTGAATCACTTATTTATTGTCAGGGATCAACCCCAACGAAACATTAATAGCCCAACAGAATCAGTTTCTGGCAGATTAGTTGATGTTTGCTAGGAACATCTCTACAAACAATAGTTATAATATTCAATGATAACTCTCACATCCAGAGGACCTTGTCCCCTAGCAGATAAGCAGATTTATTATAATCAATTAAGCTGGTAATGGAGACATATTAAAATCTCAACACATCATCCCGCTTGACCAGATTATCCAGCGAAGGTGATTTTTGAAAGCAAACGCTGCTTTGTTTCCTGATTGAGTTCACCAGAATGTTTAAAATTTATTTCTCCTAGTCCATCTCCTTTTTCCTTGCTTGGTGCATCTCTGGGTAATCTTTATCCTTGCCTGTTTTCTTTCCATGTCCTTCTCGCTGCTGCCTCCATAGAGTGCAGTTCTCATGGTCCTATGCCTTGACAGCCTAGTTCAGGTGTTACTGCTGATAATAGGTCTGGAAAACCTTTATTACCCCAGGTCAGGTTTCTATGACACTCCATCATTTAAAGGATCTTCTCAGGTGGTTTCCCTGATTCCTTGCTTCTTTCTCACCCCCACGCTAGGCTCTCTGTATTTGATCAGAGCAGTTCTTCTTAAACGCCTTACTACTTAGGATTCCCAACAATGGATCCAGTTTCAACCTGGGATGATCCTTCCAAATGATAAAAGGGAACGCTACCAGATGATTTTTGATGCTAACAAAATAAAAATCAATATTTAATATATATTTTTTTGCATATTTTTTCTATTTGTTTGAAATCGCCCCAATGTGAGGGCGGCTCAACTTTGGGGTTCCAAATGGTTGAATTTTTAATTATTTTATATTTGAATTTAAGCCATAAATATACTTAGTCTTGCCATGAAGGGCCAATGCGCTGAATTTACCATTAAGGTATTCTACTGGCGCTCAATGCTTATTTGGGCTGAAAGCCTGAAATTACCAGCCTTTACATCATTTTTAAATTACTAATCCCAATTACACAATTTAACCCTTTCACTGAAAATACTTGGGATAAGCCTTGACCACCTCATTCTGATCAGCTTAGGCGATTTATCCCTATTTTCGCCTAGCCTCTACTTTCCCTAAGACCTATCAAAAGGGCTAGGATGAAATTAAATAAAGGACCTTTTTACTTTTAGGTTGACTTTGCCTTGTTAGATTAACTAGAGTTTTTGCCTGCTGGAAAGCATTGATTTTTGCTTAGTACAGCAAATCTGCCCAGTGATTTTCCTCAGTTAAGCTAAGCTAATGAGTAATTGCCCTAAAATGAGAAATTCTCTCAGGTGATTTCGCTGGTGCTACAAATGACTAATAAGCATGTCGCCTTCAAAGGACCCGCCTTTGATTTATTTTATTAAAAAATCAACATTGGTGATACTTCCAGAGACCCTTCCAACTCTAGATGGTGAAGTCATAGCTTCACATAAGTAATACCAACGATGCCAAAAATGGGTGCATGCTGATGGGCCCACTCTAAGAATAAGGACAGAATAAAGACGGATAAGAGAGAGCCCCTCTACCTTAAGGTCATGAGCTGATCCTACCCCTTGAAATTTAAATGAGCTTAAACCTACAAGGATGCCATAAATATAATGAAATTATGTACCACGGGTACCTTGAAACAATGACAACTGCCATGAAGAAGGTGAGCTGGGAATCAAATGAATGTGCAAAGTTCAATGATGTGCATATCAGTTTGAACTCATTGAGGAATTATGATGAAGATTCACTGAACGAATGGAAAAGATTGACTACAAATTCAATATTCACCAAGCGTTTGAGGAAAGACTTTATATGATCTCTGACGCCATAAATCAGGACAATTTTTCTATACTGATAAAAAAATCTGAAGGAGCGCTGCCAATTCTAACTCTCTACATCAGAGGAAACCTGGGATAAGTCCTTATAAACTGGGCCTTTTCTAGCCACTAAACTTGGATATTGACAACGCTAAAGTCCAAAAAACTTTGAGGTTAATTTTTAGCTGAACAGGAGCCACTTGATGAGCCAAATGGAGTAGCTGAACCACATGTTTCTTTCATCGCTTTGACTCTCTGTACTTAAACCTGTGCATTTTCAACATTGAAATCAAAAAAGTCAATTTAAATGCTTCAGAGCCCTCTCCGTTCCCCTGTTTTAACACCTCTTTGATATGGTACTGGAATCGGAGCTGCTGAAACTCAACAAGGAAAATAATAAGTTAATCGCATTTCTGCAGTGAAAAATAATAATCCACCTGATGCAGCCAATTCCAACCAACTGCTTTTCACCCTACTCTCCATTGTGAGGGTCACAGCTACCAAACTGGGGCATAAAAATCCACCATTTCAGCGCCAAAGTTACCTGCCTTGGGCGAGGCACCTGAAAATCTTAATGAACCCCAAGGGTTAGCTGAGCCAATTGCCCACGAGGGCAAATAGCTTTTTTTCCACCATTTCATATTACCCAGTGCCAGCTCCAAAAACTGCACTCAAAGATGACCCTGGCGACAATGCCCCACACAGCCACCACAATTTGCTTGAACTAGCTTAGCCAGGGTTTTTGCAACCGCTTCACCCTCCCCACTGATATTCTCTGTAGCTTGTGGGAGTTACTTGGGCCAGTAGATCCAAATGCCCTCATGCCAAATTCCCACCCATTCACCAATTGTCCTAGTTATGAACATATCATTTACTACTTGGGTTTACTTACATTTTAGGTTTCCCACTTATCATCAAAATATCAAAGCCAACTGACTCAACCAATTGGAAGGATCAAATGATTTTTCACGTTGGCCAGGAAATTCTCTCCAGTAATACACTCACCGCTGACTTGGTGGTTGATCCCAAAAACTTGACCTAAGGAGGGCCGCCACATAAAAATAGATTTGGTATTGGCCACTCAAAGCGTCTTTCCAAGCCCAACTTAATTTTTATTGTTTCTAATCTTATATGCATTGGGCAGATCTATTTTGAAATTAAAAATCCCTTATGTACCTTGAGGCTAACTAAACTGATGGTCAGACGCTTCAATTCAAAGCATTGTAGCTTAAGATTATGACTATGGCCAGCAGTTTAATTTGAAACTGCAATCACCTGATCCCATGTCACTGGTACCTCAACTGAGGGCAGTCTGCTTCAACTCAAGGATTAGTAAAATGAGCCAACTATATGAGTCATAAAATCAAACTAAATTATTAACAAACTTTAAAAAAAACTGAGAGTTTAACTTCATGAAATTTAGTGGCCAATCACCTTAAAGAAAAACCACACAGTTTAAATTTTGGGCCCAACCCACCAAGACTCTTATTCCTAGCAACGCCAGATGGTCTGCAGCCAGTAAGCTTTAGACCAATATAGGGGTCACCCCCATTTCACCCAATTGAGGCAACTGTCACCCCAGTTTAGGCTTGGAGGGGGCAGTGTTGGGCTTTACCCTGATGCAAGGGAAGCCTTGACTTTGGAGTTCAGAATTGTTGAATGTTTTAATTTTATTTTAGATTAAAACATAAATTACTTAGTGGTGCCATGACGGGCCAATGCGCTGACTTTACCATTAAGTTATTCTACTGGAACTTAAGGCTTTGTTGGGCAAAGTCCTGAAATTATTAGCCTCGACGTCATATTGCTCTGACCAATCCCCAACTGCACAATTCAACCCTTTTGCTGAATTAATTAGGAGATATCTCCTTGACCACCCCATTCCAATCAGCTTAGGCGATTTCTCCCTATTCTCTCCTAGTCTCTATCTTCCCTAGCCCTATTAAAGAGCTAATATGAAAATAAATATATGCTCTTTTAATTTTAGATTGACTATGCCTAGTTGAATTAATTAGTTTTTTCCTACTGAAGTCAGTAATTGTTGCCTTGTTATAGCAAAGCTGGCATTTATTTTCCTTGGTTCAGCTTATCTTTCAGGTAATTGCCCTAGAGAGAAAGTCTCCTAGGTAACATTGCTGGTGATACCAATGCTTAATAATAATGTAGCCTTTAAAGGAACTGCCTTCAAAGTTTTTATTAAAAAGCTCAACAATGTCTTTTATTATATATCATTTTTTTGTACTTTTTCTTATTTTATTTTTTTGCAATGGAAGTTAACCAATAAGTAGGTTCAGAGGTCCATCTATTCTTTTACCCTACCCTGATTTAAAGATTCGTTTTTTGAACTTCACCAGCTATTTTGATTCAACGGTCTCTTTTTAATACTTAACCAATACACTTGAAATATTACCTATTATTAGTAGTTTCAGAGGTCTCATGGAAGCATTGAAATTATTTTTTATCCTTAGATCCAACACTTAGTGTATTTAGTTTGGACCCTGTTCACTATACAACCATCAGTGATGTTCTTTATCATATAGGAATCTGTCACCAACTTGGCGATAATCTTGAAGAGATCTTACCATAGAGCGTCCAGCTTGTTTCTTCTTCAAAAACCCTGGGTATTGCAATAGGCTACCCTATCCCCCACATGGTACTCTTGCAGCGCTGGTTGGTTATTGACATCTATATCATTTCTTTATTTCTTTTCTTTAATGTGGTATCAAACTCCTGAGAGTACAGTTTAATCATAATATTTTCCAGTTGGGGTAGGTATTTCTCATTACTCATCCCTGAAGCTGGTTTAAAGCAGAATAAAAACTTGGTAGTAGTATGGCCTTTCATCCATAAAAAAGTTCTAACAACTTTTTCTCTGTCATCATATGATAACTGATATTGTATGCAAAGGTAACAGAACTCAGATATGATCCCCAAGTGGAAGTTTACCTTGCCACTAATTTTTGCAGCATTGCGCCTAGGGTTCCATTTACTCTTTCTACCATTCCATTTGTTTCTAGCAGATAAGGAATGAATACCACTCCTCAGATTCCCATTAGTTTTTTCAGCCTTGGGATACCATAGGACAAAAAGTTGGTTCATTGACAATTTATACTTGCAGGCATCCATTCCAGTAATCTACTTTTTCCAGTATGAATCTCGCCATTATTGTAGGATCCACTCTGCTCACAGCTTTGGTTTCTACCCATATACTCAGATGGTCTATCACAATGATAATGTAATTTAACCCCTAGTACTGAAACTCAAGGGTTCCATAATGGCTATTGGCACCATGTGCCAAGCAACCCAGGGCTTATTAACCGGTACCCTGTAACATTCTTGTGCGACTTGTAAAGTTGACATTCCATGTATATGACCAGATAATCCACTACATTTTGGTTGATCTATTCTCAATAATAATACTGGCATATATTTTCCATGGTTTTTTCTAGGCCACAATGGCCAATGACTTTTTTGAGCATCTTAAATGATTTCCGCTCATTCCAACAGTTTGGGAATAAATACCATCTTCCATCAATCAAGTTGTATATCTATCCATTCTTGACTTCAGTATTCTCCATTTTTTTCTCCACACAGCCTGAATCTCTCAGGGCTCATCCTAATATTTTTTAATTATCCGCTGGAAAAATTATCATCTTGATGATACACTATTTGAAAAGCAGGTAATATTGAAAGTCCGTCATCATTCTGTTATGCTGTTCCTGCTCAGTGTATAATTCCAAAATTGGAGGCTTGTAGTTTTAAAGCCCATTGGGCCATTCGCCCCTCTGGTTCCTTAATATTGCGTAGCCAGCATAGAGATGAGTGGTCGGTCATAACTTTAAAGTGTGGCCCATAAATATGCACTCAAAATTTGTTTTCAGGCATATATCAATGTGAGGCACTCGCGCTCTATTGCAGTGTTGTTCCTTACCACTGGCATCAATGTACTTCTCATATATGCCACTGGATGCTCATCCCCATCATCCATTTTGACTTAAAAAGGCACCAATCGCCATTAACAAGACATCAGTTTGAATATCGAATTTCTGATTGAAATTCATGTATTTCAACACAAGATTATTCATTAGGTATATCTTAGCTCATTGAACAATTGGGCCTCCTCAATCCACACAAATCCTTTTTTGGATCCTTCATTAGGTGGAAAATGGCTCAGATATTCCAGTGAAATCCTTAATGAATTGGTGATAGTAGCTGACCATCCTAAGAAAATCTTGTATGTCGTGAACACTCTTCAGTATTGACATCCACTTGACAGCTGTAATCTTCTGCAGTTGAGGTTGGTAACCTCTGGAGCTTATACATCCCAGACACTCAAGCTCTTTCTTAAAGAAAAGTTATTTTCTTAGCTTAATCTTTTGTGTTTGCCATCGCTAGGCGCTTGAACACTTCTTCTATGTGCTCCAGGTGATTGGTGAAGATCCTGCTAAATATGTTGATATCATACAAGTATACCAAAATGAAAATCATCTTAACATCACTAAGAATAGAGTCCATTGCCCTCTATACGTCACTGGAACATTAAACAATCCCTGTGGCATTCTCATTGGATGGTACAATCCTTGTGTATTAAGTATCACATATTTCTCTTGATCTTCCTTTGTCAAATCTATCATCCAATATCTTGAGACCAAGTCCATTGCCAAGAAATACTTGGCTTCCCCTAGTTGATCAAGCGCATCAAAAACCTTGGCAGCGGATACAAATTCTTCTTATAAATTTATTTAATTGGTGGTATATGATCACCACATGATTTGCTCTGTCATTATCTTCACAATTAAAGTATACTCACCCATGGACTCAATGATGGTATGAGAAGTCCATGCTCTATTAACTTGATAATTTCTTTACTGACCACTGCTTCAGCAGCCTTAGACCAGAGGACATATCACATCCTTTTTGGTGGATATTCCTTAGTGTCAATCTTATAAATTCCATTTTTAGTGCATCCAAGGTTGTGGTCACCCTGAAAATATCATTCAATATTTTTTGAATAATCAGAGAACCTCTTCTGTTGTTGCTGTTGACATTTTTGGCAGCATCCGCTGGTAATACCATTTTTATTAACATTCTGAAATCATAATTTTACTGTTAACCACCGTTGGGATTAGATGCACAAATGCAATGACTTGATTTTTTTCCATTTTCATCAGTGTTCACCCAAATTGTCTAGTAGCACTCTTATTTCGCTGTATCCTGGCATGATGTTCCCCAGCGCTACCCATGGCTCTATCCTCAATTTAAATATGGGCTGATGACATCCCCTTATAATTTTTCCAGGATTTCTAACGTTAACCCTGTGTTAACTATGATTTGGGTTTCTCAGCAAAATGGTGTACATTGTTTTTATATGCAATGGTATGCCACTGGTTTCAAGAATTTCCTTTGACATTTCCCTACTTTTTAGTCCAACTAACTTATATTGTCTGGAAAACTTTTCTTTCTCGTTGCAAACAATTTTGCAACCCATTCAATTCAAGACTACATCTAGTTTGATAATCTCATAGAGGGGATTAGTCTGCGCCCAAGTCTGGGAGCAGTTGGGCAAGCAAGGCAAGAGGAGCAGGCGGAAGGCCCGCGGCCTCTAACGTTTGAAAACGCCCCAGAGAATCCAGCAGAATAGAAAAAAATCTAAAAAAACTGGTGGTCACAATTTCCCCGGAGATACTCACGTGGCAAGCATGATGCAACCAGTACATCAACACGCCACATTCCCAGCCACTTTTGTCAGTGGAATTCGGAGTCCATGTGTATCTGGACATCCAAAAATGGCCCTATGGGAAAAATTTTGTGAAGATGTACACAAAATTTTCCCAACCGCGGTGTACGTTGCACCTCACTCCATGTCACGCGGTTGACTGGACCTAGGTTTCGAAAGCAAAATAGCAGCAGACAAGGCTGCAGCGGTGCGCATAGTGGTCGACCTCCCCAAAGGGCAATGGGACGTCAAAACTAAACGCACCAGATGGACAAAATTAAACCAAATTTTCCTCACGTTTGACTTTTTGCCTACCACGGTAAAACGTGACATTTTGGAGCAACACCTGAAAGATGGTCTCGCCATATATGGCAAAATACAATCTTTTGAAATGCAACGTTTCACGCTGATGCCACACCTGTGCACTGGCAAATCCATTGCAGTTCTGACCCCAACTGAGGAGATCGCGAAGGACCTAACCCAGATCCCACACTCCACCTTTATTGACATTGCAGGGCACACCACCCACCCATTCCGGGTAACCGTGGACAGCGCGCCCCCCATTTGCACCCACTGTGACGCGTTTGACCATAAGGCGCACGCATGCCCCATCAAAGAGGGTGTCACATTCCAAGAGCACCCCTCAGCGGCCATGGCCAGCGGAGAGGCGCACTACGAACCAACTGCAAGCACCAAGGAGGCTTTCCCATGGGGAGCACAAGGCTGCTACCTATTGGTAAAGCCCATCTCCCCACAGAAGCGGAAGAAGGCCAAGCAGGCCCACAGGACCGCGGCCAAGGAAGCGGCCAAGGCCACCACCACCATCCCACACTCACAACGCCAGGAGGACATGGAGACCTTCACGGCGGAAGCAACCTGGGAATCCATCACCCAATCAGATTGGGAGGCCCATGCCAAACGGGCCACTCAATCTGAGGATCTGATGGGAGATTCAATCTCACCCAATCGCTGCACCCAAGCCCCAGTCAAAACCAACTTGGGACCTATCCCAAACGAAAATTTTTTTTTGCCTCACTCAACGGTGCACCAAACTTATCCGCACTGCAAAAAATTTGTCCGACGTCGGGAAAACAAAAAGCAAAGGCCAAAGCCAACACAACTCTTTCCACAAAAATTAACAAAAACCCCGATAGCGTTGCTGCTAATACCCACACTGCTGTGAAAGCCCGTGGGGACCTGGAAGAGGCTGGTGGGCCTGGGGCCCCCCCTCGCACCTAAGGTACGATGGGGGAAACCTTCACTCTAGGGATGCTGAATATCGCTGGACTCAAGGCCTCCCCATCCTGGGCTAGGAAACTGAGTTTTTACAAAACAATTTACCCGTGGATATCCTGGCCATCCAGGAGTCCCACTGTCCATAAGGTTCCAAGGAAGCTTGGAAAACAATGCTCCTACCATCCCTATCCTTTTGGTCAAAGCACTGTGGGGTGCTAATTCAGAAAAACAATTTTTTCAAATTTACATCTTCAGAAACATTCCTAAATGGCCGAGTGCTTGTTGTCACCTTCTCATGGGCCAATGTTGCATACACAATCGTCAACATTTACGCCCCAAATGGTGCACAAGAGCGTCAGGAATTTTTCTTGTTGGTCAAATCCCTCCCGCTACCCCCCAATTCTTTCCTAATTGGTGACATGAACTGTTGGCTAACCTCACCAACGGACTGGTGGCTGCCCTCACCCCATGCCCCACAGGGTCATGTAGAACTACGCGTTCTAAAAGCTACCCTTGGGTTAATGGATGCGCTGCTGCGACATGCCCCACTGCTCAAAAACATGATGCGTCCCCATGTCCACAACGGCCAATTAAGGTCCATGACCCGCATTGACCTTATTCTAGTGCCGGCGAAATTCCAGCCCCACATCTCCCACTTCAAAACAACGAAAATGGAATTCTCCGACCACCGACTGGTCTCAATAACATACCACTTACCTGTCACAGTTGCAAAGGCCCCACATTGGTGCAAAATCCGCCCCCCAGAGCTCGTGTTGCCAGGATTTTCCACGTGGATGGAAGAGGCAACTTTGGCAAAATCGTTTGTTGCACCATTTTGCACGGACCCCATTTCCACATGGGCAACTTTCAAAGAAGACACCATCTGCCACTATTGCCATCTCTCATCCAGACGATCATGAGCCACATTGGCAGTTATATCGCGCGCGCTGTCAGAATTGGCCCACTTGGAGTCCAACATTCCAGCCTCAGGATATAGCCCTGCATGGGGCCAGAAGTGGGCAGAGGCAGCCGCCCACCTCAACGCACTTGAAAGGCAACACAAACATTGGGTTTGTGTCCAATACAGGGCCACACGCATCACTAAAGGTGACAAGTGCACTGCATACTTATTCAAAAAATTTTTTGCACCACACCAGAGCATGGCCTGCACACAGGTGCGAAGATCGGATAATTCTATTGTGGACACACCAGCCAAAGTGGCAATCGAAATGCAAAGATATTACTCCAAGTTATACTGAGCCAAACCAATTCAGCTGGCTGAAATGGCGGAATTTCTCAACAGAGCTCATATCCGCACTGTTTTCCAATACACGGAAATAATGAATTTAATTACTCCAAACAAATTATGGACTACCATTCGCGGTGCGCCAAATCAAAAATGCCCAGGCCCAGATGGCATTCCATATGAGTTCTACAAAAAATAATTTAAATATATATCCCCATTGCTGCTAGCCTCACTCAACCAAAGCCTGTTGGAAACGCGCCTCCTACCAGGAGGACATGAGGCCTTTACGGTCACACTCTTCAAGAAAGGGGATAGGCTAGACTTAGCCAACTGGCGCCCCATTTCTCTAGCAAACACAGACACCAAAATTTTAACAAAAATCATGGCTAACCATTTAGGGACTGTAGCATCTGCCACCATCTCCCCAGAACAATTTGGTTTCATCCCCAGAAGGTTGATTTGGGATAACATGCACTCTGTGGCTAATGTGTGTCAGTCCACAGCCTCTGGGGCACTTGTATTCTTGGACCAACAAAAGGCTTATGATAGAGTAAACTGGGAATACCTTAGGGCCTGCCTCCAACAATTCCGCCTACCTCCCCGCTTCATTAACTGGGTGATGCTGCTCACAGAATCTGCAACAATGGCAGTGCGCAGCCCAGGTTTCCTAACGGAAGTAGTCCGTCCTCAAAGGGGCCTGCGACAAGGGGACCCCCTGAGCCCACTCTTATACAACTTCAGCCTTGACCCACTACTGCGAAATGTGAATGCCCAACTCACTGGGGTCCATGTGCCAGGCCAAACCCCAGTCAAGATGATGTCATTTGCAGATGATTGCGTGGTGGGGGTGTCTAATAACAAAGATGCACGCGCGCTTGAAGCCCTCATCCAGGAATATTCCTGGGTAAGCAACGCGGCACTGAACGCCTCCAAAACTGAAATCATCCTCTTTGTCAGTTTCAGAACTGCTGGGCCCCATCAAGTAGTTCCCAACTCGGCCCATCTGCTCACCCACGTCCACGCCTTACTAACTCAAAACACACCGCTCCACTGGTGCTCCCCTTTGTGCCATGACCTACCATAGGACCGGTACGCCATCTGGGTGTGTGGTTGGAGGCAGGTGGATATGCGTCAGCAGTAATGGAGTGCCATATACTGGACAACGTGACGAAGCGAATCGCCTCTCTCAGAGCCCACCCTACTACCCTCACTGTCAGGGTTGTTCTTGCCAACTCTATGCTCCTATCCAAAGTCTGGTTCAGAGCCCATGCCATCCCCTTCTCCCCAAGCTTCTTCTAATCCCTGTATGCTTTGCTACAAGGTTGGCTTTGGTCAGGCCGCCCTCCACCAGTACGGCTAGAGGTCATGTTTGGCCCTCATCATCATGGTGGCATGGGCCTACTTGACTTCAAAGCCCATGCCGCCAAGATCCTGGGCACCTGGATTGCGGCCGTCACTGCTCCTACACTCCCATCCCAACACTGGTCCCACGCGGCCCACTCCAACTTCTCCCAAGCCTTGAGCCTCAACAATCCATCAAACCCCCACTCCTAGATGAAATACCTCGCATCACACACATCAGCTACAGGTCCTCACGGGACCAAAACCCACTACAAACGAATCCTACTCTCCATGCGAAGCGCAGAGTGGAGAATTCGTATTAGTGGACATACAACCCAAAGAGGCCGCCCCTCTCCTCAGTTCACACAAGAGGTATAGGGGCTACCCATCCATGATGGCGTGATCCCCATTCGACCCCAAGTCCTATCCAGGGTGAACTACCTGGACATGATGGACATCCCTTATTCCACTGAGACCCAAAAGACTATCTGGAAATACGCACACCATCCTCTGTTGCAGCCTCAAGTCTGCTCCCATGTGGCGCTGCCTGAGGCGGGTGTATTGTACAGCTGAGCGCTCTAATGCTTTACACTCATCCTGTGTCGTGTGTGGCCAGTATGGAACGCTGTTTCACCGCCTGGAGAAGTGCCCCACCTCTAAAGTAATATGGCGCGAAGTCCAACGTCTGCTAGGCCAGGATCAAACACATCCCTTCAGTCTGTCAAGAGATATGTTTGCTTCATCAATGGCCTCCCCCTCCCACCCTCCCTCCATGCTCTGGTGGTTGCAATCGCCATGTGGACTATCCACACGATTGTCTTGGATGCCATCGCTGGATCCATCCCCACCCTCCCTGAAGCTGTCCACAGATTCCGGTCTCATTTGGTGGATCACTTTCAAGCGTGGATGTTTGGATATCTCCCACTGCGTCGCCAACAGCTGGTCTCCTCCTGGTTCCCAGTCTGGTTCATCAAATCAGACCCCTTCCTCCACACGTGCTCAATAGTGGCTACGTCCCCTACACACGTTCCCTCCCCCTTCCCATAAGTGGCGTTCCCGCTGGCAACAAGAGATAGCATCGCTTCTCTGGGGTGCCTCCCCTGGTACTAAGTTTTGTCTCGTCTGAGTCATATTCGGAAGCGTCCGTCCCATGATCGGCCTTCACCGCAATAATTAAAATTAAACAAAACTTATATTGTCTGGGAATGATACCATCATTTATAAATTAAATTTACAAATTATTCCTCTTTTTATTTAACTGAGGTAAGCTGACCAGGAGATGGACATTACTGAACTAAAACTAAAATCATAATAAAAAATAACGATTCAAATGAAGCACCCAAAATAAAATGGATTGATTGAATTGTACCTAACAAAATATCCAACCAGGTGGGCAGAGAATACTGCTATCCTTCCATGGTGGACGGGGAGGGGGATTGGGGGGCTCATTTTCAGCCGCATCCATCTCATTCCAGAGTAAGGTGCATGTTAAGGCAGATAGTAAGGGTGTGGGGGCATCAGTGGTATGGGGTTCAGTATCCTTGATGACTGGAACTTCCAAATAGTTGCCAGCCATCATTATACCAACGATGTATTTGCCCAAAGCGTCTTCAGCTTTGAGGCAGGCGTCTGGGAATTTAATAAACGTGGCAATGTTCGTTCAGGTTATTTTTGCTTTCAGATTCTGTGCTACTGTTATCACATTCTGGATGGTTTCAGTGACGTTTTTGTGTAAAGCATCATGTTGATCTTACTTTGTGCAGTAAGATTTACGAGGATGATGGGAGGTGGAATTCCTCCTGCGAGCGTAGCCACAGATTTGGTGGCAGCTTTGCAAAGTGGACGGCAATCTGGTGTGGTGGCTGCTTTTATTGCAAGCTGGTGGTCACTGTAGAACAGTTTGGCGTTAGGTTGTGGGACATATTTTTGAGGTGGGAATTTTGCATCCCATTCTGCATTACAGAGCTGCTCAAGTTGCAGCGTCATTTCTTCAATGACATTACCTGATTCGTTGATTTCATCCAATAATTCCCATGGATTTTGGTTGAATTGGATTGGGGAATCAGTGTACAGTTGAGGTTTGTTCGATTCATTTGCGGATGCATGGCATCAAACTGAGATCCAATCTGATGTTTGGTTAGATGAATTATTTGTGGAATTGGGGCAGGGTGGGTGCTGATTGGTGACTGCAGGTGCAGCTGCAGCATCAGGCATTGGAGGAGGGGAAGGTAGGATTGTACCCCATGTCAGAGTTGGCATGGGGTGGGCGGTGAATTGGTGGGCATCAGACAAACTTTTGGCATTGGCAGAAGTTTCTGAGTATGGGAATTTATGTTTTGAGTGGTCTAACTCAAAACAGGGTGGACAAATCATCTGTCCGCCCTCAACGCGGGCCCAGAATGGATGGTCGGGGGCAGATGGGATGGCTGGCATGAGGGGGAATTGCCAAAGAAATTTTTGTAAATTCAGGGCTGATTGTGGCATATGCCAGAGGCCCAGCGAGGCGTGTGGCCCCATTTGGGACCACAAATTGTTAGATGGGGTTGGAGCCATAGGCTGCCAAACCTTCCATCAGCTCCTGGTGGAGCACTTTGGGGGGAGGTGGGTGGGCAAACCTGCGAACTGGACCACCAAGGTGGTGTCCATTGGGAGCTGGGTCTGAGTTGTTGGGAGGGAGATATTGTTGAAAATTTATGGCACCATTGACGCAGTGGCTGCATTGGCTTCACAGGGGAAACCAAGATCAAAGTACCCCTTATAGGGGCGGAAGTTAATAAAACAGGCTGGTGTCATCACCGCCTGAGCCATTTTGATAATGGCTTGGTCGTCGTAGGGGAAGAATTTTCCATATTTGACCCTAAGGCCAAAACACATGTTGCTCTGGGGGAGCACCAGGGGGCAGCAGGGCACCGCTTGGGTTTGGGCGAGATGGGCATCGAGATCCTTGGGAGGAACAAATCATCACAAGGGTTTGGATTGACTGGGAGAGCCAGTCCAAGCGCGTTTTCCTGTTGGATAGAAAATGGAGTGGGGAGTTTCACCACTGCCCCACGCTGGGACAGTCGGCGGGGGATCCAATGAGATTGGAGCAAGACTTTAGTGTAAAATTAAGTGTTTGCTTTTAATTTACTGAAATTAATTTGCTTGGAAAGTTATGCAAAGCAGAGAGAGAGGATTACAAAATTATTCCTCTTTGTCAGCAGAGTTTCTCCTTTCTGCTGATATACCAAGGGAGAGTTTGCCCCATAATTGTCAGAATATTCTCCTCAAAATCACACTTGACACCATACTTTCTTGGGAATAATATCCTGATGAGTCTGTCAAAATTTTGATTAACCAACACTACGGTGATAACTGATACCATTAGAAATTCAAGACAAAGTGGTAGTGCACTGTATTCTCCACACAATATTGTAATATCTGTTCCATAAGTTTCATATTCTTTCCAGCGCTCTAAATCTGGAAAAATTTACATTTGTTTCACCAACTGTTATAATTTTGGGTGGTATCACTGGATCTGCATATGGATTGCACAGGTCAAATCCACTGAGCAACGGACAGATGATGTGGGGATTGATGGTCCTCTGAACCGACTGAAAATATAAAAAAATAGGAGCAATCACCCTGAAAAGACTTTTTTTAAATACAGCGACTCTTCGCTGTCCATCTCTTTCTCTACTAATAATCAACTAACTCTTACAATAACCCATCTCTTTGACCATCTAGTACTAAAAAAATAACCCATCTCTTTAATACCAGCGACTTTGGATGAACCATTCTCATAGCTTAGGCTATTCTATTCTGCCAATTCTCCTTGGTCTCAGCTAGTTATTCTTCAACTCTCTATCACCCTAATTTGAGGCGATCTAAACTTTATTCATTGAATGTTGACATCACCTTATCACCTTATTTAAAGGCGATCCAATAAAAACCCATTATAACTCAATATCGCCTAAACTTAAGGCACTCAAATAATCATAACTAATATCATGGTTGGCGGATTCTTCCCAATCTGCCATAGATATTTCAGGATTATTGTCCAGTCATATCAGAATCTCGACATTACCCCCCCCCCTTGACTGGACAATTAGGCTCCTATTGCTTATATGGTCGATGGAACTTTGCATGTGCTCACTTAATGATACGGCCGCTTGTGGGGTCCTTGAAGGTATAGGCGTTGACTCCAGTCTTCTCTATAACTTCAAAAGGACCAATCCAAATGCTGAAAAGTTATGTTTCTGCCAAACCTATGTTGATCATGGAAGAGAACCATATCGCCCTATTTGAACTGAGCCAACCCACTACGCCATACCTTATTGTCAGCATGATCTTTGATCTTCTTGCTAAGCTGAAGGTTATATGCTTTGGTTTGCAATTTGATCAATGTTTTTGCAAGATTAGTCAAATAGTGGTGGGGTTCCTTTCCGCTGGTGTCTTCTACACACAAATAAAGCAATGCCAGAAGAGCCAGGTGTCACACATATAGTAGTTGAAAGGGACTCTTCCCCGTGGCGGAATGGTAGTTAATATTATAGGCAAACATGGCAGTGGAAAGGAGGGAACTCCAACTGGAAGGTCAATCTGTTACTAATTTCCAAAGTATGTTCACCAAGGTCACATTAACCTGTTAGACCATTCTGTTGGACTCAGGGTGATATTGAGTTGTCAGAACCCCGCTGATGCCCATAATCTCGTTTAATTTGTGGAGGATGTGCAAGGTGAAGTTGATTCCATTATTGGTAAGAATGAACTGAGGGCAGCCAAGTTGGTGAATATTACATTCCATTACGAACTTGGCCACTGTGACCACCCCCAGATCCCATGTTGCCTGCACTTCAAACCACCTGGTATAGTGGTCAATAGCCACCAGAATGTACTTACACCGGTTGGCTCCCATTGGCAGAGGGCCAACAACATTAAGGGAAACTGTATGCCAATCAAAATGTGGTTTCATTAACTGGTACAAGGTCTTCCAGTGGAATGGCTTCTCCACTTGGCATTAATGGCAACTTGTTATGGTTCAAGCATGTCAAAGTTCATGCTTTCCCAATAGTACTGAGGGTGCAACAACTCCATTGTCATGCACATGCCACCATGTCCGACTACCTTGTGGGCGCTCATAATAATCCCAGGCCATGCTGAGAGTCATGGAAAATTCACCGCTAAATTGCTAGTATGCTTGTACAGTTCCCTGTTCCATTGGAAGGTATTTGTTTACATCTCATTTAACACTTTGATCACTTGGGGCAGTTTGTCGTCATATTTCCCACTGAGCATATTATTGTACATCACATCACCGAGATCTGTCGTCACAGCAATGGTCAGCAATCGAGATAAACAGTCAGCAATATGGTGCTTTACTCCTGGGCGGTGAAGGATCTCGAAGTCATAAGCCTGCAACTTAAGAGCCCAATGAGCTAAACGCCCTTCAGGCTCTTTGTGGTTCTGCAACCAGTGTAATGACGCGTGATCTGTTACAACTTCAAACTATACACCATGTAAGTAGACTTCAAATTGCTTATAAGTGTAGATCACCACTAAGCACTCCCACTCAGTCATGGTATAATTACGCTCATGGTAGTTCAGATTTCAACTACAGTATGCAACGGGATACTCCTCTCCCTCGTCATCTTTCTGAGAAAGTACCGCTCCTACAGCGGAAAGGGACATATTAATCTAAATGATAAAACTCTTATCAAAGTTTGGATAGCGTAGCACTGGCGCACTGATCAGCGCTGTCTAAAGTGTATCAAAGGAATATTGACGACGTTTCGTCCATTTAAACGCTGCATCCTCTTTTAACAACTTGATAGAGGCCCCCAATACAGCTAAAGTTAGGGATGAAGCGCCAGTAGTAACTGACCATTCCCAAAAGTACCTGTATGTTGCATTTACTATTAGGTGTAGTCATTTTTTGGTTGGCCTCCACCTTGGTCAGCTGTGGTTTCAGCCCTTGGAGTCTACCACAAACCCCAAGTGTTCCAACTGATCTTTGAAAAAGTTACATTTTTGAGGCTTAATTTTGATGCTTGCCTCAGAGAGCCAGCAGAATACTGCTTCTAGATGATAAAGATGCTCCGAAAAAATTTGGGAGAAAACATTGATATTGCCAAGGTATTTGAGGATGCACGACAGCTTCAGGTCACCGAGGATAGTGTACATGGCTCGTTGGAACGTAGCTGGGGCGTTACACAGCCCTTGAGGCATACAGTCTGTTGGAAGAGGCCTTTGGATGTGATTAAGGCGCATTTCTCCTGTTCCACCACAGGTAACTAGATTTTCCAGTAGCCTGATATCAAGTCCATTGCTGAGAAGTAACGGGCTCCTTCTAGCCAATCTAAAACATCATATTTCTGCGGCAAGGGGTATGAGTTCTTTTTTGTAATACTATCGAGCTTTTGGTAGTCTATTACTATGCGGTTGGTGCCATCCTTCTTTTTTACAATCATAATGGGCAAATCCCACAGACTCTTGGACAGTTTGAGCATTCCTTGATCCAACATTTTATCAATTTCCTCAGTGACAACATCTTAAGCTGCCCTTAATTGGTGTATTGGCTGAGACCTTATTGAGGATGATCTCCTGTGCCCAATTGATGGAACACCCCCGAGCACACCCTAAATCATGATCCTAAATCATGATCATTGACAGCGAAAATCTTCTTGTACTTCTGAAATAAAGCTATTGCTTGGTCTTTTTGTTCTTCCAATAGCCCTATTAAGTTCTCCCATGGTACCACTGTCATTACACCAGCTGGTGACTTGACTGTTAGGCCAAATTTACCTAAAAAACTGAAATCATGAACCTAAGGACATCCTTGATTGGAGTCAAGTGTAAATACGCCACTATTTGGTGTCAGAAGATTTGTATTGGTTTGCTCTTGAGATTCTCTAACAAAACCTTGATTTCTCCATGCTTGGGAGTATGATCCCCGGAGCCACATGAGGCTCAAGCCAGGTTTGATTATAGGGCCCAAGGACCTCCCCATAAAGCCCGTCAGGCACTTCCACTTTTAACTCAGTGTTTACTAGAACTTGGTGTCCGGAAGGAATAGATATAGGACCTGCAGCTTGGAGAGGTATCCCTTGGTATTCATATATCTGTTGGGAAAGGGGCCAAGTCTTGTTTTTAGTCGATGATAGTGAACTGGAATCACCCCATCTTTATACTCAAGGTTGATGTGGCCCATGCGCACCAGATCCTTTGGCATTCCATTAGTAAAGTAAATTGGGATCCACTGACCTGAAATGGCAAGGGTCTCCTCCATCATATCAACGACAGCCCCAAAATGCCACAGGAAAGAAGTTCCAATTAGCAAATTGCAATTTTCATTTGGTAGCACAATTGCTGGAGCTACAATGACAATGGACCTAAACTGCAAAGGTAGCGCGCTGTATGCTACCTCAGAGACAGTGCTTTCAGCTCCAGTGGTCCCATACATCATTTGATGGTCCACATTAGGTTTTACATCAACTTTGCCATCAACTTAGTGGAAATTATGTTAATTGGAGCGCCTGTATCTATTATAGCGCGAACACTATTTTTTGCTACAAAAACATCACAGTATTTACACTTGGAATAAGAATATTGACTGTTTAATATGTGGACATTTATGGGATCTCTTTTCCAAGAAAACTCATTATCCACTCACCAACTTTGGGGTATTCTTTAACAATGGCATCTTCGGAAGGGCAACGTTTACTCCTTTCAAAGTTGGTGAAATTCACAGCAGAATCCAGCTTGTCTGAGGAAGCTTGATCAAGCATTTGGCAGGCGTATGGCTTCAGTTGGTTGGGGGACCCTTCTTCCGCCGCTGCCTTGGCTTGAGCTCGTGTTACTACATTCACTCCTCCAACTGGCTGCAGACATAAAATTCCATCATTTACTGAGGGACTTCCACAAGATATACTACTATTGATTCAGGGACGTTCGGGCTTGGTATTGTGGAGGTAGAGAGTCCCACCTCTACTATGCTCCATCCTTTCCCTGGTAGCATTGATCTTGTTGCACGTAGTGCACATGACAGTTAGGGCAGATTTATGCCAAGTAGCCAGGGCGACCACATTCATAGAAACTAACCCCATAAGAGCCACGTCCATGATTTTGTAGGATTGTCCAGAGTGGAAAGTCTGGGGATTTTTGGTGTAATCAGGGCCATGTCAGTAAGATGATTGCTGGAGTTTGGCATAACTAAGTCCTGGTCAATAGTTAAGTTGCTGGCGATTTTTGTAATTTGCCCCGGGGGTGGTAGTCAAACTGTTGAAAATAACCTGTCTGAGGTTGAGGCACAGAATTATAGAAAGGCTGAGGGTCGCTAGGTGGGATATGGGATGGACGAGCATATTCTCCTGAATAAGAGGGTACAGCAGAGGCAGTCTGTTTCCGCTCCATATGTGGCAGCAGGAAGTTAGGGGATATGTGACGCAAACACTGTACAATTTCGAGCAGGGGGACGTCATCATCCAGGATAGGCAAAATGACACTTGAAGCTCTTGGTATGGCTTCACCGTGGAGGTCAATGTGATGTACACGTCAGCTTCCAATAAGTATCCTGCCCCTATTAACATGTGAGATTCTGTCATAAATCGATCAGCAAACTCCATGAGAGTCTCGTTATGGAGGAATTCAATTGTCAAGATACCGCCTTTTGCTATGACACTCTTTAGGTGCCCCCAAACAGTCAAAGCATGGTATCTTAAACATACTGGTAGGTAATGGAGCTACTCAGAAGATAGCAGGTTACTTGATTGGCAAATCCAACATCCAAGGCAGATAATAAAGTTTTGCTTTCTGTCAATTGGATGCGCCTTCCACTGCAAATTCAAACCATTTGAAGAAGTCATGGATATTTATTTTAATCAAATGGAGGCAGTTTCTCAATATTGACCTCCTCATCCCATTCACAACTTTTTAGGGCATACTGAGTAATGGGTCAAGATCCAAGAGCATTTCTTAATGAGAAGCTGGTCCAGCGGAAGTTGGAATGTCCGCTGCTTTAAAGGTAGCTTGGTCTTCTGTCATGGGTAGCACTGCCATTACTCGGGGGAATTGGCGTTCTGACTCATACTCATATCCAGAGCTATCATCATGGCTGTAGTAGTTCCGACCAGCATCACATTACTTCTCATATTGTGCCCCCCTTGTCGTCCTTCCTCTTCCCAATGAGAGGGTTGGGAGGTACTGGTCAATTTCCGCTCCACATATTATAGTAATTAAGTGGTGTCATCCAAATTATTGGCGAGTTCCTTGTTTTGTTGTCCCAGAATTTGCATTTGATTTACATGCTATTGAGCTGGTGCATAATGGCATTTTGTTCTTGAATAAGTTCATCCTGTTTTTTAAGCACTGCGTGTAAGGTGAGTTTGAGTTCCTCATAATTGGCTGGTGAAGCACTTTGTGAAGATTCCCCCAGCAACGCAGGCTTTATGAGACATAGCTGACAACTTGGAGATTTTGAGTTTTAAGTGGTTGATCAATGGGCTCCCTGTAGTGAGCACCACTGTTATAGTTTTGGAGGTATTGCTGGGATCCGCCATAAGGGCTGCAAAGGTCAAACCCACTGAGCAACAGACAGATGATGTGGGGATCGTTGGTCCTCTAAACATACTGAAAATATATAGAAATAGGAGCAATCGCCCTGACAACACTTTTATATATTTTTATAAATACAGCAACTCTTTGCTGTCCTGATTTTTCTACTAATAACCAACTAACTTTTTAATTACCCATCGCTTATATACCAGCAACTTTGGATGATACCATTCTTATAGCTTAGGCTATTATATTCTTCTGATTCTCCTTGGTCTTAGCTTGTTATTTTTTAAACCCTTTATTGCCCTAATTGAGGCGATCTAAACTATATTCATCAGATGTTGACATCACCTTATCGCCTTATTTGGAGATGATCCAATAACAACCCATTATAACCCGATATCACTATAACTCAAGGCACTCATTTAATCATAATTAATATCATGGATGGCAGATTCCCCTAATCTGACATAGATATTTTAGGCTTATCATCCAGTCATAACAGAATACAGACTCAACTTAGCTGAAAAAGATATTAATGGGCGTTTCTCTGTCAATCTAACACTGTATCCTTACTCAAATGATTATAATGTCTATTTATGTACACTCAAAGTATTGTAATGAAGTATTTACTGAACAGATAGTGGAATTATTTGCCAAATCAAGAGTATGGATTAATTGTGCAAATTAGTCAGGGAATGATTTCTGATTGCAATGGTAGGGAGATATACATTTGCCTTATTAAGCTTCAACTTAAGTAATTCCTTTGGTGGATATGATCTTTTCCACTAGCTGACGAGCATATGGCTGTTGGACAATTACAAATCCAATATTTTATTAAGAGTGATTCAGGTTTTGATATCAATAGAGCTGGCCAAAAGCCTCTGGCCGATCCTTGGTAGAATCCATCTAATTGGGGTAATCCTACTGCCACCAATCCTCAGCCAATTCGCCCTATAGCTAGTAGCAGGGTTATGCCAAACATGCAGCCAAATCAGGGGAGTTGTTTCAAGGGTCTGCTCCATCTTCTCTCCTAGTTTATTCCAATCACCTACTTTGCAACCACAGTTTCTATATCTTTGGAAGGGGTTTCACCAGAGGCAAACATCTTACTACTTAATGATTGGGTGAAATATATTAAATCACTGCCTAACGGATATATCATACCTGCTACTGACCCTACATCAGCCATCTCATCCAAGCTGAGGTGAGCCTCGAGAGCTTTTAATATGTCAAAAGCCTATATAGCCAAATTCAGATGCACTCAGCTTTTACTGAATTTCCCATCCAACTCACTTGGAGCTTTGATTCAATTTAAATACTAAGCCTCAAGATATTAATAGAGTTTACTTCTTAACACCCTCACCCCCACTAATAAATCTTATGAAAAGCCAACTTTTATTATTATCAACGTTCCAATTATTTAATATTTAAGTTAAAATCACCCTTTAAAAATAAATATCCCAGCAGTAGAGAGTATAACATCTTCTGTAAAACATTTTTTAATTTCAGGGTGCAAAGAACCAGCAAGCATCAAAAAATACCACGAAATTTAACAAGTGGTGCTCACTACAGGGGGTAGTACACCACAAAACAATTATTATAAATAGAGGATTTGGGTGAATAACCATCACAACCTCCCCGCAGCTTCCAAATCCAAGCTAGATGCTTTAGCCAAGAAGCTAGCCAGCGCACTGTCTTGGCTTAAACCGCTTGAACAGCGCATTTTCCAAGCCTCCCATGAGGCAGCCCCAATTATCTCCAAGCCCCCTTTCAGAGAAAAATTTACCCCAGGTGAGGATAGCATTGCTTTGTTCCTCTTTGTCTATGATGCAGTTATGGATGGGACTATCAATTCTATAAACTAAAGCATATCCTCCCCTGCCTCAGCCAATCCACCCAAGAGGTGATAGTACCTTATATGGCCACCCTTAAAACTTGGGCAGAGGTAAAAATGAGCTTATTGATAGATTTTAATCCACGCAGAGCTTGCGTAGGAAAAAACAGGCGTTTATTAGCATAAGTCTACTTGGGGAAATCAGTTGCCTCTTTTGTTGACCAGTTTTATAATGTGTCCCAGCCTCTCCTGCTTTCTAATATAATACCTTTATATGATGCAATTGCTGCAATTCTGGCTGGATTAGATTTTTACCCTTCCTTAACACGATATATTGTCTCAGTGAAGCGTTCCCTAAGGAATGTTTAATATAGAAAAGAGGCATTACTAGAGGTTGCTGATCTCCATGAAGCTACGCCTACCTAGGAAGTCATACTGACTCCTCCGGCGTTGAATACCCTTCCAAAGCCAGTTCCAAGGGTGTCCCAGACTAGACTGCCCTCCTCCATTAGATGTTGGCCAGAGGGCACCAAGAGTGATAAGGTCGGGCTCTCTCTCCTCAGCTGCATCCCAAGTCAACCCTATGAAGCCAGTTTAGTTCTCATCACTCCCGCACTCTCTCCTATGGGGTCCATCACTCTGGCTCCACCTTCTCACCCTCAGAGTCATCCTCCAGAACAACCACGGCCTCACCTCTGACCCTGCGTCAAAAAAATTCTTCTCCTCAAGAGGCCTTAAAAGTTGTTGCAGCTACTATGCTTCCTCCAAAAGCCAAAAGGGTAGGTGAGCGCCAAAAGGACCTCCCCTGTGAGAAGAACAAATCAGTTTATCAGCCCCGACTTAGCAACTCTTGGGTATGCATTGACATCCCCTTTGATGAGAAGTCTGAAGGGGGTGGTGAAGATGTGGGCTATTATGTCCTAGGAGCCCCAATGAAAGTGCGGAACTGGATAGGTTGAGGCATGAAAGAATAGATATATAGCCATGATACCACAACAAACCTATCTCCAACAGTTGTTGCGGTGTTCAAAGGAGATTGATACCGCAAGTGATGCTGACCAGCTTATTGGGACAGTGATTCAATCCACCCAGCAGGTTCATACCCTCCAACATATTAAAGACAAATACCCTGTGATGGCTCAACGCCTTGCCTCCCCTCTCCATTTGAAGGAGGTTCTTGCCCTCCCCCTACTTTTGGTAGCTTGATAGCAAAAAGTAAAGGTTGTAATCAATAAGGTAAAAGTTCTAGCCATCCTTAATATAGGTGCTCCAGTGAACGTGGTTGTTAAAATTTGGCGGATTTTCTGAGATCCGCTGCAGGGGTTTTTGTGCAGGGTCAAGCCCACTGAGCAACGGACGGATGATATGAAGATTGTCAGCCCTTAAAATAATGTAAAAATTATTGCAAAATATGAAGCAATAGCTTAGCCACACTACTTTATTTATTTAATCTAAACCAGCAGATTCCTTCTACTCCACTCACTTCTTCCTAGTAACTATACTCCCACTTGACTTCTCTGGTATTGCTTATATCTCAGCGACTTTGGTTGATATTGACCCTTTTGCTTAGACTATTTATTCCGCCATATTCTTATTCTTTCTGGCAGAGTCTTCATTTATTAAATTCACAATCGCCTAGGTTGAGGCGATTTGACATTTAGTGTGATGCATCAACATCTCCAATCACTTTGTTTGTGAGAGATCCAATAACCATCCGTTAAAACCCAATATTGCCTCATCCTAAGGCGCTTGAATAATTTTAATCAGGAATCATGATTGGAGGAGTTATTCATTCTGCCGTAAAGACTTAGGCTTATCGCCCAGTCTTATCAGAATCATGACAGTGGTCTCTTCAAGCTCATCAGTAAAATTAAGTTGGCGCCTAACATGGCCTATTCACAAGAGTTTGAAGCTGCGGGGCCCAACAATATGCAAGCCATTGGAGCCACTATTCTGTACCCATATTTATTGGGAAGCTTCTTCTGTCTGCCCCCACTATGGCATTAGAAAATAACGCATACAACCTGCTCATTGGCAATCAATTCATGATTGAGTATGACGGAATTTTTAACATGAAAGAGGGATTTCTCTCCCTCCTAAATTATGAAATTTTCCTGGTCCTTACAAATGATGAGCTTAAGAAGAAAGAATACACATTCGTCATTAAGTATCTTTCATCCGCCCTCACTATTACTTATACCATGCCTGAAAAAAAGCTTCATGCCTGTGGATGCTTCAAGAGCCTTCTATTGTATGCGTCAGAGGAGGTAGTAGTCAAAGCGGGTGAACAAAAGGTTATAGACACCAAGATTACTATGAAAATCCCCAGCAACTGCCTACTGCACTTAACAAGTATTAATGGAATAAGTCCCTTGGAACCTCGTGTGTTGCTGGGTACCTTAGATCCTGCCTACCAGCGACCCATCAATATTCTATTGGGGTGTCTTAATAACAAGGATATAGTCGTAAAGGAGAATCAAGAGGTTGGAAAAGCCCTGCTGATTCCAATTGATGACACCCAACAAGCCCATTATATTGGGTCTATGTTAGATCTGGGTCTACCTACGGACCAAATGATATGTGCTTTTCCCAACGTTTAGATTTATGATGACTAAACCACCGCAGAGCAAAAAAACATTCTCTCCTGGAGTCCTATAGTGACATCTTTTCCTAATCTGATACTGACTATGGACATATGAAGGGTTGAATTCATACCATTGACGTTGGTGATGCTCAGCCTATTTTATCCAAGACTTATCAGAAATCTAAGGTTGAAGAGATCCAAATGAGGATGGAGCTGAAACAGTTGCTGGATGCGGGATGCTGGTGCCTTCTCAAAGCCCTTGGTCGTCCTCTATTCTACTGATAAAGAAGAAAAATGGAGTTCATTGGGTAGTTATGGAATACCGCAAATTGAACAACCTCTCAAAAAGTTTAACTATCCTATCCCCCACATTGACGACGCCCTAGCCAACTCTTTATCTCTAAATATATTTTCTGATATGGACTTGGTTAGCGTTTATTGGAAAATTGACCTTTTTCCCCAAGATCAGGAGAAATGCGCTCTTATTTGTAGTGAGGGTCTCTTAAAACCTATAAATCACCACAAGAGTTGTGCAACACGCCCGCCACTTTCCAGTGAGCAATGAATCATATTTTGCAGGATCTTAAATTGAGCTGCATCATCGTCTATCTTGATGATAAAACGGTGTTATCCAAGACCTTTAATGAGCATCGTATCCACTTGAAAGAAGTGTTCCAATGCATGCATGCTTCTAACATTAAATTTAAGTCATCAAAATGTACGTTCTTCCAGAAAAAGCTGGATTTCCTTGTACACGCCATCTCTCAAAATGGGTTATAACCTTTAGAGGATAAGGTCGCTTCTATATCCAAGATTCTGGCACCCAAAACCCTCTGCAACATCCAGGTATTCTTGGGCATGAAGGGGTAATACCATCAATTCATTCCCAAATTTCGCCCAGCTCAGTGAGACCATTGTCCGCCTCTTAGTTAAGAACACTCCATTACATTGGGGTGTGGAAAAAAAGCCGCGTTTGAGACCCTGAAGAAGTTATTGCAACAACTGCCAATTTTCTGCCACCCTGACTATGGAAAGCCCTTTATGCTGTTCACGGATGCCTCTGATTATGCCGGTGGAGCTATCTTGGCTCAGCGGACGAGAATGGGGTCAGTTATCCTGTTTTCTACTACAGCAAGATGCTCTCAAAATCTGAACGCAGCTACAGAGTCACTGAGAAGGAGTGCCTTGCTGTCCTGCTTGCCATAAGAACTACCTCCCCTTCTTATATTGGAGTTCCTTCAAAGTGGTTACTGAACATGCATCCCTAAAGTGGTTACCTAATATGAAGGAACCCATGGGACGGTTGGCTCGATTGGCTTTGAAGCTTCAGCATTAAGACAGGGAAATTGATTATTGGGCGGGAACTAGCCATATGAACGTTGATGGGTTGACGCGGCTGCCTGCCCTCATTTAGATAATATTGAAGCTGAGAGGTTACATGACCTCCTGATATCTCCTGATGCATGAGGGATGAGGATGAATCTGTACAAAAGATGCTAGCTCGGCACTCCCACAATATGAAGGTGGAAAGTGGGAAGCTATACAAGAAAGTAGGTATAATTTGGTTTCCCTATCTCCAGCCATCGGAGCGAGTACCTGTCATTTTGGAGTCCCATTCTATCTTAGGCATAGTGGGGTATGGAAGACATATGAGTGGGTTAAAGCGCGCTAACATTTGGAGAGCACCATGGAGACCATAGCTAAGGTCCTGGACGCTTGTCTGACAGTAAAAAGCAATCCAGCTTTAAGACCCAATATCAATACCAACCCACTGCACCTCAACAACCATTCCACACCATAAGTTTAGACGTGGTTGGACCTCTACCCCAGACTACTGCGGGGGTAATAATATATCTTGGTTAGAATTGATCATTTCACCAAGTGGGTTGAAGCTGTGGCTCTTGCTGCTCAAATGACCAAGGCCACGGCCACTTTCCTCCATCATATTATTTTTACTTAACATGGTTGCCCCCAGGTTCTTCTTTGTGACAATGGGAAAACTTTACCTCCAGAGTGGTGATGATCCTCGCTACCTCCATGGGAACGCAACAGCTCTTTTATGCACCCTATAACCCCTCAACCAATGGTACTGTGGAAAGAGCTAATGGGACCTTGGTCTTTATATTACGAAAAATGGCCACTTCAGACCCCTTTCACTGGGATATGTACTTACCAAGTGCCCTCATGGCCTACTGTATTAGTTACCACCAAATCCTCAAAATGTCTCCTTTCTGTGCATTGTATGGACGAGAACCTGGAGTGCCAGCATTATTAGCCAAAGACATTTTCTCTGATAGAACTGACCCATTGCAAGCCATGAACAAGTTGGCCCATAACATCACTCAATTAAAATCAGAGGTTATTTATAATTTGGCAAAAAATGTCACAAAAGAGGGTCAAGCCGCTAATGAGCTCTGTCTCCTCTACCTTCAGGTATTCAATTTGGTGCTGTACTATCATAATTGTTCACTCCTAGAAGAGAGAGCTTGGTTCTATTTTGGAAAGACCTTTTGTAGTCACTTACAAGCGAGATAAAGGGTACTCAATCAAATCCCTTGACACAGGAGTTACAGTCAATCGGGTTCATAGCCAGTTCTTGTAACCTTATCCCCCCATAACACTCCTGAAGGGGGTGATGTCAGACAATTACAAGTCCAATATTGTATTAAGAGTGTTTTGGGTTTTGATATAAATAGTGTCGGCTAAAACTCTGGTTGATTCTTGGTGGAGCCCCAATAGTTAGGGTAATCTTACTGCCCCCAATCCTTGGTAAATCCTCCCTATATCTAATAGCAGGGCTACGACAAAAACGCGGCCAAATCAGGGGAAGTTGTTCTGAGGGTCCACTCCATCTTCTCTCTAATTTAGTCCAAGCACTTACTCTGCAACCACCCCCTTTTTATAGCCTTGTGGGGGGGGTTTCACCAGAGGCAAAATTTTCTCCTAATGATTGGATGAAATATAAATCACTGCCTCACAGATATATCATACCTGCTACTGACCCTCAATTGGTCATTCCATCCAAGCGAGGTGAGCCTCAAGAGCTCTTATAGGTTGAAAGCCCATATTACCAAATTTGGATGTATTTAGCTTATACTGAAACTCTCATCTGAAACACTTGGAGCTTTAAATTCAATTTAAATACTAAGCCTCAAGATATTAATAGGGCTCACTTCTTTCCCCTCATCCACACTAATAAATTTATAAGCAAACAACTTGCATTATTATCAAAGTTCCAATTATTTTATATTGAAGTGGTCAAATTACTCCCTAAAAATTAATATCCCATCAGTAGAGAGTGTAACATATCAACTTTTTTTGCTTTAATATCCAAAATCAAAGCAAAAATTTGAGCTTTTCTTTCTCGTAACAATCACTTTAGTTACTATGATTCGATTTGAATAGCAAATTTGGATGATCACACACAGGAAAGATGGGCGACTCTATCAATAAAAATAATACAACATGGGCGAGTGTCGCGGCGAGCGGTGCACTTAACGGTACAACTAAGGGCAAGAAACGCCCTGGAGGGGGACCAGGAACCCAATCTGCAACGAAATCGCATACTCAGACACCATCTGGGTTTATGGTATCCACTGTAAAGCACGCGCAATATATGTATATTCAGTTCAACCAACCCTTATCAAAGGTGGAACATGGAATCAGACTCTTCCTTGGGGATGAGTCACTGACTCTGTGGGAGAAAACATGTGAGGCACAGCCCTCACTTTTCCCTCATGCAGTGTACGTAGCCACCAACAACATGGGCTGCAGCTGGATCAATATTGGTTTCAAAACAGCTGATGAAGCGGATACCGCAGCAAAAGTCTGTGTGGAAATTGCCCTCCCCAAGGGCAAAAATATTGTGTGCACTGTGCGCACCAGATGGAACAAAACGAAAACTTTGTTCATCTCTTTTGACTCGCTCCCCACCAACCTTACTCGTAAGGTAATCGAGGAGGAGCTCTGCAAAGGTCTCATGGCCTACGGAGAAATTCAGCAACTCAAATTACAGCAATTTCGCTGGATGCCCAACCTGTGCATGGGCAAAGTTATCGCTGTAATCAATCCCTTCCCAGAAGTGGAAGAGGACTTATCCAGAATTCCCCACAGCAGAATTTCACTTTGAAGATGGGAGCCAGTCAGCCGCGTTCTGAGTTACAGTGGAGCGCGCACCACCCATTTGCAACTACTGTGGCTCACTGGGCCTCAAGGAACACGCATGCCCTGTGAAAGAGGGCTTAATGGAAAACGATTTTGTAAGGAAGCAATGGATGAAGATAACAAAAATTTCGTCAAAATGTCTGATGGTCACCACCCATTACGCTTGGGTGAAGATGGACTATACTCCATTGTTGACCCAGTTACAAGCAAATAACGTAAAGCAGCACAAAAAGCCTGCAAGCGAGCAGCGGCCAAAGTGGCGGCACATGCAGAGTCCGCCACTAACCCCAGACAAATTTGGGAGGATATTTTGGATATTCACCAAACCAATTAATCAGTACAATATGCCCAGGTCAAAAATTTTTAAGGTAACCTGAATGAGTCACAAAGCGACATCAGTCATGAACATATTGAGGAACAATGCAACCGCAATTTGGGTGAAAATGTGGTGCACAATTCACCAAAGTTGAACCTCAAAAATACAAAATCCAATCAACAATCCGCATCAAATCAAATCAACATGAGACCTGTGCAGGAAAAGTTGACGCATATGCAAAAAACCACAATTCCATCGAATCATTGGGTCATATCAAAGGAACCAACAATGGCAATGAAAGAATTGGAGTACAGACGCGGAGCATGGCCAAAATGAGCTGTGGTGGGATAGGGCCAGAGGGCCCTCCCAACCGCTCCTGAGGCGCCGCGGGCACCTCAGTGTCAATAGGGACGCTAAACATCGCAGGAGCCAGGGCTCATACGTCCCAAACCCAAAAAGCAGGCATTCCTGCGAAAACCCCTTGTAGACATCTTGGCCATCCAAGAAACCCACTGTCTACAAGGGGAAGAAGAATCCTGGTCAACCAGGGTCACACCATCACAATCAGTATGGACGTCTCACTGTGGGGTGATTGTCAAAACAACAAAAAATTTAAAATTACAAATTCGTTGTCACTCTTGCACAGTCAAGTCTTGGTAGCAACAATTAAATGCCAAGAGGAAATAGTTTTGATAGCATGTGTCTATGCACCGTGCACTGCAACTGAGAGAAAACAATTTTTTGAAAACATTCCTACTCTCACCCTCCCACCAGATACCATTATGTTAGGCGATTTCACCTGCTGGGATAACCCTGATATGGATCAGTGGCCTAATCCCAGGGGATACCCACCTGGACGCATAAAATTTTGCACAATGAAGGCATCTCTTGGCTTACAGGATGCTCTTCCCCCAATTCACCACTCCTTCCCTACATGACGCAGCCCAACATACTCGAAGGAGCGCTCATATCAATGAGTTGCATTGACCACATCCTCATCCTGCAATCCCACCGCTCAAGAATCTCCAAATTTGTAACAAAAAAGATCAATTTTTCTGACTACCGATTAGTTACGGTGCAGTTAACGCCAACCCAATCCCACACACAGGTGTTGCCTTGGAAAAGCTTCACCCAGAAAATATAAAATTGCCTGAGATATCCGACTGGGTTGAAAACAAGGCTACAAACCCAGAATTTACAACCCCATTCACTTCAGATCCCATTGGAACATGGGAAAATTTCAAAAAGCATTTAATCTACAAAACCTGACATATTTCATCACGCAAGTACACCGCGGACACAGCCACAATCAAGCGCACCTTGGCGGAACTAGACCACCTGGAAATAAATACTCTGAGATCTGGCTATAGCCCTAACTGGGGTCGCAAATGGGCAGAAATTTCTGCCCAACTTAACAACCTCATCTTCAAACACCAACACAGAATCAAAGTATCAAACAAAGGTAAGTTTATAAAAGAAGGCAAAACATGTTTGACATACTTTTTCTGCCAATTCCACTCCCGCAGAAACCAGCCCGCATGCACACAGGTCCACAAGACCAACGGCACTGTGGCAACTGACCCTGAGGAGGTCAAGGCAAGAGTACACCGCTACTACACCAAATTATATCGTGAAACACCAACAGATTCACAAAAGGTTTAAAGAATTTAAACAAACTGCTGAGATACAAAGTACACCACCAAAGTTACAATATACTATCCCTTATTACATGGGAGGAGCTTTGGGAGACAATTCGCGGTGCACCACGTAGGAAATGCCCAGGGCCTGATGAAATACCCTGCGAATTTTATAAAAAATATTTTCAACAAATTGCCCCCTCCTATTGGCGTCTATGAACCAGAGCTTATTAGAAACACGCCTATTGCCAGGAGGCCATGAATCCTACGTTATAACCTTGTATAAAAAGGGTGACAAGTTGGACCTGGACAACTGGCGCCCAATTGCACTCTCCAACACTGACACAAAAATTCTAACAAAAATTTTAGCAGCTAGATTAGGCGCAATTGCATCTGACGTCCTATCACCCAACCATTTTGTGTTTATACCAGGGCGTTCAATATGGAACAACATACACCCTGTTGCAAACATTTGCCAATCCAAAGCAACTGGTGCTCTGGTCTTCTTGGATCATGAAAAGGCGTATGACCGTGTTATCTGGCCATACCTAAAAGAATGTCTACATGCCTTCAAACTCCCACCAAGATTCATAAAATGGGCGATGCTCCTAACAGAATCTGCAACCATGGCTGTATGCGGCCCTAGATTCCTAACAAACAATATCAAACCACACAGAGGGCTCAAACAAGGGGACCCCCTCAGCCCACTACTATACAATTTCAGCTTTGACCCACTCCTCCGAGTAACTGACTCACGTCTCATGGGGATAACCGCACAAGGACAACCAACAGTCAAGATACTGGCCTTTTCAGATGACTGCGTAGCAGGTATAGCAAACAATGAAGATGCCTGACAGCTGGAACGTACTCTAGAGGAATACTCCAAGGTGAGCAATGCATCGCTCAACAAAAGAAAGACAGAAATCTTCCTCTTAGGCAAATACAAAAACAATTGGGCCATAATATCAGAACCTCATACCAACACACGAAGAAAAAACCCAATCATTTTACCCTTTGCAACACCTCACACCACCACTCCTGTCCGACACCTTGGAATCTGGCTAGAATCAGGGGGATATGCTAACGAGACAATGGAAAGTAACCTGTTACAACGGGTATCCAAACGCGTTGCCTCCCTCAAGGGAAGAGCCCCAGGACTAACAGGACGAGTTACAGTTGCTAATTCGCTCATCCTTCCAATAATGTGGTACCAGCCCATGCGATAGCCTTCTCACCTACCTTTATAACCTCAATCCGCGCGCTTATCTAGGGCTGGCTGTGGCCTGGCTCTCACCCTCCTATACGGATGGAAACACTATTTGGCCCACGCTTAAGCGGAGGCATGGGACTAATAGATTTTGAGAGCCACGCCAATCACATCCTAGGTACCTGGATAAAGGAAATCCTTGCTCCAGACCTCCCGCAACAACATTGGTCCAGAGCAGCAAGGACTAACTTTGCACAGGCGCTCAAATTAACCAACCCACATAGTCCACCCAGACTACTTTCATACCTTGCCCATCACCTTACTGCAACGAGTCCACATGGAACCTCCCCTCTTTTCAAACATATCCTTTGAACTATTCGCCGTATGGGATGGACCATAGAGAACATGGGTACTATACAGGGAAGGGGACGACCCAGCCCCCAATTCAAATTAAGAAACCCAGAAAAACAACCCCAAAGGGATATGCTCGCAACAACCTCAAGCATAGCTAGGATAGAATACCTATATATGTTGGACATTCCCTATGATTTAACCACACATAAGGCAATGTGGAAAATGACACACTACCCACTCCTACAGCCAAGGATAAGAGCAAACGCCTGGCGCTGTCTGAGAAGGACCTATAGGACGGCGGACTGTTCCAACTCCCTCCACAAAACATGTGCAGTATGTGGAGGGGAGGGATCCCTACATCACCGCCTAGAAACATGCCCCCCAACCAAAGTTATATGGCAGGAAGTCGCACGCCTGCTTAAGATCCAAAACAAACAAGAATTCTCGATATCAAAGAGCATCTTTGCACTCCAGATCGAGTCACCAATCCCATCTACCCTCCGTTCCCTAATAATACCCATTGCAATGTGGACAATCCACACAATTGCATTAAATGCGTTCAAGGGCACGGTCCAAACCATTCATGGGGTTATTAACAGATTCCATGTTCACTTACTGGAGCACTTCCAAGCCTGGCTCTATGGATATATGAGACCAAAGCAAAAAGCGCTCATAGAATCATGGTTCCCACTCTGGTTCCTCCACACACACCCTTTCCTTCACACCTGTTCCATAGCAGGGGAAACCCCCTCGGAATAGTGCACCAACATCCCATACCTGGCAGTCCCGCTGGCAACAGGGGTAACTTGAGTACCCTGGGGTGCCTAATTTCATGTTTGTCAGTTATTTCCTTAGTTTTATGTATGTTTGGTAATGTTCATCCCCTGGTCAGCTTACCTTGGTTAAATAAAAAAGCAAAAATTTGAACTAAAAAAATCTCTCTTTCCACTCAGCATAACTTTCTGAGCCAAATTATACAAATTTTAAAAAACCAAATTGTATTCTCCTGTAGTAGTTTAACTCCAATGTCCTCGGATTCTCCGCTGGCTGCTTAGCATGGGTCAGCAGCAAAACTCCCCCATCGTTTTCTGTCTGGCAGGTAAACGCGCTAGGACTGGTTTACCCAGTTATTCAAAACCCATGGGCCAATTTGTTCCGCCCAAGGACCTGGACGCCCACCTTGCTTGTACCCAAGCAGTACCACGCTGCCCCCTAGTGCTCCCCTGGAGCAACATGCACTACAGCCTAAGATTCAAATTTGGGAAACTATTCCCATACCACGACCAAGCCATTATCAAAATGGCACAGGTGGTGATGATACCCGCCGGATTTATCAATTTCCGCCCCTACAAGGGGTATTTCAACCTCAGCTTCACCTGCGAAGCCAACGCTGCCACTGCAGCAACTGTGCTCCTGGTATTCCAGGGCACCCCTCTCCCCACAACTCAGACTTGGCTCCCAGTGGATACCACTTTGGTGGTCCAGTTTGCTGACCTGCCCACCCACCTCCCGCTGAAGTACTCCACCAGGAGCTGATAGCCAGTTTGACAGCCTATGGCTCCAATCCCATCCTACAATTTGTGGTCCCAAATGGGGCCACACGACTTGCTGGGCCTTGGGCATATGCCATGATAAGCCCTGAATTTCGTAAAATTGCGGCGGGATTTCTGCCGCACACCATTATTCCCTCAGCGCCTGACCATCCATTTTAGGCCCGCGTTGAGGGTGGGCGGACGATCTGTCTGTCATGTTTTGAGTTAACAACTTGAAATGGAGATGCCCTACTCAACCATGACAGATGGATCGGATGACTCATCTGCAAATCTCCAATCTGATGCCCACCCTGTACAATTTTAGGTTTGGGGCACAATCCTACCTCCTCCACCCCCTAAACCTGATGCAGAAACTGCACCTGCAGCCACCAATTAGCCTCCTCCCCACCCCAATGCCATAAATTATTCCTCCAATCAAACATCAGATTGGATCCCAGTTTGATGCCATGCGTCCATAAATGAATTAAACAAACCTCAACCATATGCTGATTCCCCAATCCAATTCAACCAAAACCCATGGGAATTATTGGATGAAATTGACAAATTAGGTAACATTGTTGAAGAACCATTGCTGCAAGTCGAGCAGCTATTTAATGCAGAATTGGATGCAAATTCCCACCTCAAAAATATGTCCCACAACCTAACGCCAAACTATTCTCTAGCAACCACCAGCTTGCAGTAGAAGCAGCCGCCACACCAGATTGCCGTCTGCTCCGCAAAGCTGCTGCCAAATCTGTGGCTGCACTCACAGGAGGAATTCCACCTCCCGTTATTCCCAAAGATCTTACTACACAAAGTAAGATCAACATGAAAACTTTACCTAAAAATGTCACTGAAGCCATCCAGAACGTGATAACAGTAGCACAGAATCCAAAAGCAAAAATAATTCAAACCAACATTGCCACATTCGTTAAACTCCCAGACGCCTGCCTCAAAGCTGAAGATGCTTTAGCCAAATACATCATTGGCATTATGATGGCTGGCAACTATTCAGAAGTTCCAGTCATCAAGGATATTGAACCCCATAACACCGATGCCCCCACACCCTTACTATCTGCCTTAACATGCACCTTACTCTGGAATGAGATGGATGCGGCTGAAGATGAGCCCCCTGATCCCCCTCCACGTCCACCATGGAGGGATAGCAGTATTTGCTACCCACCTGGTTGGATATTTGTTAGGTATGATTCAATTTATCTGTCCATTTTGGGCGTTTTGTTTAAATCGTTATATTTTTATTATGATTTTAGTTTTAGTTCAGTAATTTACATCACCTGGTCAGCTTACCTCAGTTAAATAAAAATTTGAACTAAAAAAAAACCAAAAACAGCCGCATTAATGAGCCAAACTTACCTGTTGATGCAGTCAAAGCCTGCTATCCTGGTGTGGGGTGGTAGTGCGCCACCCTCTGGCGTTTTTTGGCCACCAATGAAGTGCACCTGGACTGGCACTGCTAGCCACCCTAATGCTACCTGGCGTTATGTCCCCCCTCAGGACTTGGAGCACCACCTCGCAGCCACCTAGATGGCTCTCTGGAGCCCGCTGGTGCTCCCCTGGAGTAATTTGCATTTTGGCCTTTGGGTTAGATATGGGAATCTCTTCCCATATGTGAGTGTAGCCATCATTGAGATGGCCACAGCAGTTTTTAAACCTGCTGGTTTTATTAATTTCTGCCCCTTTAAGGGGTGTTTTGACCTCAGCTTCCGCTCTGAAGCTGATGCAATGGCAGCAGCAAAGCTGACATTAATTTTTAAAAATTGCTGCTTCCCACAGTTCACACCCAGCTCCCAGATGAGGCCACCTTGGTGGTCCAGCTTGCTGGGTTGTCTTCCCATCTCTCCCATGAGCGCCTCTGCCATGAACTCATGGAGGCTTTTGCCATTTATGGCGCAGACCCCATGCTACAGTTTGTGGTGCACAATGAGGCAGATCATTTGGCAGGGCCTCAAGACTTTGCAACGATCTGCCCTTTCCATCATGATAATCATCAGAATATTCCCTCATATGGCGATCAGATCCACCTTAGATCAACCCTTTTGGGCATGGGTCAATAATGGCCGTGCAATTTGCCCCTTGTGCTTCAAATTGGAACATTCAAAGTGCAAGTGCCCCACAGTTTCCACCTCCACTGCTTTTGCCGCCCCTCCTTCTGGAGTCAGCCAAGCTTCAGCCATGCTCAAATTCTTTGAATGGGGTGTGATCCTCCCACCCCCACCTCAGGAAATTTTTGACACTGCTTCAAAAGCAGTAGCCAATCAAAATTTTAAAGATTTAAATAATTGACTGGGTTACAGAATTCTGAGTCAAAGGCTGAAACAGTTTTGGCTGAGCTGCCATGGTCGACTGTTTGCAGCCAATCGAGTTCTGCCACCGCACCAACTCCTGTGACTGAGCTTTCACTGGCCGAGCTTAATCCATTCAAGTGTCTCAATTGGATTGATGAAAGCGATTTTCCTTTTAATGTCAAGCCAAATTTCACATTGGAGGTGTTTGTTATCAATCCTAGCAATTTGTGCCCCCACCATTTTCACTCTAAAAACGGCTTCTAATATTATAAAAATATAAATAAATGGCAGTGGAAGTTGCAGCTGCCCCTTCCACCACCCTCCTCCGACAGCATCTCCATGGGGTGATGGAACCCTAGATGAGGGTATTTCTATCTAAAATTTTTCTTCCAATTTTGATGAAGATGCAAAATATGAAAATTACTGAGTTTGCTTTTGGTGTGAGCTGCGCTTGCATTGACGTGGAAGAAACTTCTTTTTTAGCCCCAATTATCCCAAAACCCGCTGGCGCATCAAGTCTTTCACTTGTGTGAAGGCTCTCATCACTTTTGCTGAGCATCAACATGCTCAATACATTGAGGTGATGGACACTGCTGGCTTCATAAACAAAGAAAACCCACAACTATACCTCCTTATGCCCATGTCGCTGATGCTCCCACCCTAATGCTGTCCGCCATGGTCCACCAGCTAAAGTGGGCGCTGGACAACTGTTTCCCCAAAGCTTCCTCGCCATCTGATATGGCTTTCTAGGCTGATAACTTAGGGGCTATACTGGGAATTTTTTTATGATAATCCCTTTGTTTGGCTCAATTGCAAATAAAAATGTGTGGCGGCTCCCCCTTTTGGGTTGGGCACCACTATTACTAAAAAGAGAATGTAATATATCTTACAAAAAATTGTTGAATTTCAGGGTCTAAAGCACCAGCGAGCATCAGAAAATACCCTGAAATCCAACAATGGCTGAGCAACTTCTTTCATGATTTTGAGGTCTACCCCCTTGCTTTTGCTCGGGTAATTGCATTTATATCCACTTTAACCACCTGGTTGAGCAGATCAGGTGTTTATTCATCTACAAATAAATCAGAAATATACAGGTCGTCATTCAATATATCAAGGGGAAGGGTTTGATCTCAGCGCTAAATTGTTTCCTATCTAATCTACAGGCTCTTTTCCCAAATTTCGACTGGTTTCCTTTTCTTTATTCTGTAACAAAGTAACTTGCTTTTTTAAGCTTCTTGCTCCAACATTGAGAGGCGAAATGTCCTGATTTTCCACATTAGTGGCAGCAGATATAAGACTTTTACGCTCATTTCTGTAGTATGGCTTGTTTCCCATCACAACTCAGTTATGTTGCTCTTTATTAGCTCAGAGAATTTGACTGTATTATAATTTTTTGCAGGAATGACTCTAAAGGTTTGATTAGGTGCTTTGAAGGTTGCTCCTAACATCTTAAGATGCTCCACAATATGCGATGTGGACATATGGGTTATAAGCGCAGAAGCCATAGTGTAACGCAATTCTCTGTAGGGATAAATAACCTCTTGCATTGTGATAAATGCATTGAAATCCAATCAGCCTTTCAAACCAGCAAGGATTTGCAATTCATGGTAAAATTTGTTGGTGAAAGCTTCTAGTGTCTCATCCTTTCTGAATTGAATGCCTTAAACTCCTACTTATAGTTGTATATCACATAGGACTACCAAACTCAGTTATAAATGCTTATTTGGCTATTCTATAAGTCCCGTTATCCCCATTAAGATGGGGCAACGTCAGATTTTGACAAATTAATGTCCAGAGTTTTCATATCGGTTACTGCCTTATGTTGGTCATCATATCTGAACATTGTCATCTCGATTAGGCAGAAAAACGCTAGTGTTATCCCAATAAAAATGTGGGTAATTTTGACACATTCCAAAATTCATCTGTTGATCAGCTGGCAGAGGATTTCTGTTTGGTAACCCACCTAATGATAGGAATAACTTTATGAGTCATTTCCAAAATTTTGGCAAAAGATCTAGGCATAAATCTTGGTTGTTGTATCTTCCTGACTGGATTTCTTTGCATATTAATGTCTTTTTCTTTTGCCTCCATTTGGGCGCAATAACACTTGTTTTTTGAGTTCTCTTATGCACTTCAGCACGCGCGCCATATCATCATGAAACCAGTGTAAGCGTTCTATATCTATTTCTCGTTCCATTTTCTAAATTAAGATATCCTTGATTTATTTGTTCTTCTTTACCTTCAATGAGTTGACCTTACCATATAGATTGTTATTGACTTTCCCAACTTGCTCAATCTCTTCCTCAGCTTTTATCATACGCTCCTCCAAGGTAGCAAAATTGGCTTGTAATGCTGAGCTCAGCGCATTCTTATTAACAGTTCCTTATTCCATCCTAAGCTTCCTAAGTTCATTATTGTAGGACATTGTTGATATGTTCTCATATGTAATTTTTCTTAAAAACTCAACTACCACCATGTAGTAAGCACCAAATGGTAACTTTTTGGGGGCTGTCTACTTTTAGTAATGAGTACCAAATATAAATTTCCAGTTGTGTGGCTTGATTTAGCTCTTAAGTCAACTGAACAGGGTTCAGATATGTGCGTTGTTTAAATTGTTGATAGTAATTATTAAATGGGTGGTAATAGTATGAGGACTATTAACAAAGTTAAATTTCTCACTGCCAAGTTGAGTGTTAAGTCAAACGCTATACTGGTTCTTGCCCTTCTAATCCTTGAAGGTATTTCTGTGATGTTAGCAAACTTCTCCCTCTGACTCTTCCTTCTTATAGAACTTAACCCAATATTAAGGTCAGAGAGACTTCTTCTCTCTCTTAATGCAGAGTCTGCAGAGACTAGATAGCAATAAAATATACAAAGGTTATCTTTTCCCTGCAAACCATAATCCTAAAAGTGAAATATACACTAAATGTATGACAATATAGATTTTAAATTATTTTTGTATCTAAGTATCTGCTTTATTAAATAAAATATAAGTGAATTTATAGTCGAATTTGGCGCCCAACACTTCTGTTTGCGCCCAATTGGAAATGACAGCCATTTCTATGAATCAACCCTCCAGAGTCATGCTCAACGATGATCTTCCTCATCATTTTAGTCAGATTCTGCCGCCAACCAGAAGTGCAACCTCTTCTGGGTTAAATTGAAGATTGTGTCCCAACGCCTTTGCTCAACCTTATTGTGTCACCCTTATTAGGCCACAACCTGCTTAGGTAATGGGATTTTTACCCATAAACAGAAGGTCACGTAACCTAAAAGGTAATTTGCAAGTTGCTTATCAGAGGTGTCATCAAACACATACCAACTAATAAACCCCTTAGTCAATCAGCAACAATCCCTGATTGACTCCTAAAAGGTAAATAAATCATTAATATTAAAATTGATAACTGAATCACTTATTTATTGTCAGGGATCAACCCCTGACGAAGCATTAGAAGCCTGGTGGAATCAAATCCTGGCAGATTAGTTGATGTTTGCTAAGAATATTTCTCCAAACAATAGTTATAATATGGAATGATAACTCCCATATCCACTTGAGGACCTTTTCCCCTAGCGGATAAGAAGATTTATTATAATCAATTAAAGATGGGCTTGTTGGCATAAAAATTTTAACATGTGGTTTTATGAGACCAACCTTCTTTGTTTGTCATCTCTTCCATATATGAAAATGGCTGGTTTTTATATATCATGTTAATCACATGTTACCATTTTGCTTCCCTCGCGGATTAGCTCCTCCTGAGGGTTTCCCAGGGTCTTTAATATGAGGGTGTTAACACCATACTAGGTGGTTTATGATGGCATTATTAATAGCTTACTCGTGGAGAGTTAGAGACACTCTCATAATAGGGGCTTGTTGCCAGTTGATAAGGGTGAATTGGCAGTTACTGAAGCATTGAGAACACTTTTATTGGCAGAAACTTTCAGGTTAGCCTGGAACAATATGACATGTATTAATGGCTGAATGTTCCCATCACCTAAGCAGGTTACTAGCTTCATAAGTTTAGTAAACAGGGGTTGGATGAAGGTGGCAGAACATGCTATTTCTAAATTCAGTCTAGGATGGATTGTAATTTAGTTGGCAGTAGATATTGACTAGGTGGATGTATATGCAGATTCATCACTCATTGTTGGCGTGTTTTGTAAAGGGTTATAAAATTGGCGATGGATGCCATTCCCAGTGGGACGCCAATTGAAGATTTGGGCGCTAAATTCCACTATATAAATCGCTTGCTTGTTTATAAAACAGACATTACAGTAATAACTTAGATAATACAATTGTATTCTTGTTCTTCTATGAAGAGTTTTAGGGATAGTTTCCATTTATTAGTTTGTATTGTTCTCAAGATCTCTTGCATTAAGAGTGAAAGGGAGAGGTCCACTTGATTTACAGAAGTTAAAAAACTTTTTGGTTAGGTTTAAAGGGATAGTATCTCTTTTCTAAATTGTTATCAAGTACTTCAACTAGAATTAAGCAAGGTTTCCAGTACCTGTCTATAGGAGAAAACCTGAGAAGATTTATTATACTCAATTGTAGAGAACTCACTTGGATAATTGTTTTCATACAACTAGCACTGGCCCACATTTTTATTATATTTTAACAATTGTTTAATGCATACCCTGAAACTGTGCAGTAAACACAAAAAAGTTTACAGCTAGGGTGGTGAAAAATTAGTTGTATTTATGGTAGTCTGGCACAGCCGCCAGAAGTGAGGATAAATACTTTTGCTTTGAGTGTTTCAACCTAAAGCAAGGTGAAATTACAACCCGCCTTTCTTTCATGTGGACCTGGAAAGGGTGGTTGTATATAGATTGGACAGTGGTGCGCGAATTTATTTCAAGGGGATATTGGTGTTTTGGGGGCATACCATCATGAAAAACTTGAGCCCTTTGAGGCGGCTTTCCCTATCTGGAACTACAAACTTTAGAACAGGGTCTGAGCCATAGGCATTTAGACCCTCCAGGAGTCATTAAAAAGTTCTTTGAGGGGGAGGTGAGCAGGAAAGCCCACAAACTGTACTACCACAGAGGTTCCTCAACTGGGTGTAAAGATGGGGAGGAGGGTGCCCCTGTATACCTAGGACACAATTGCCACCACTTCAGTGTTGGATGTATATGTCAATATGAGGTTAAAATACCCATAAATGTAGAAGTTGATGAAGCCAGAAGGCAATATTACCACCTGGATCAATTCAATAATAATAGCATTGTAATAGGGAAAGAAGGTTCATATTTAATCTAAAGGCCAAACTACATGTTACTGCACGGGAGCACCAAATTTCACAGTTTTTCCATAATTTTAGGCTTGAAGCCCAAGGAAACAACATGGAAATGACTAAAGACAATGTGTTAGTAAACTTCATTTGATTACATATAAAAATACTAAAAATCAATTAACAAGTAATGATGGCATTCAGAAAATTTGAATTGTTGTGCGCTGTTGGAAATTTGTTTAATGATGAAAACTTAGGACCCAAAAAAGTGATATAGTTTGAAAGGATTAAATTCCCAAATTTGATTCCCACTTTCATGAGAAACTAATTTTGATAGACCTTTTGCCTCTAAAGAATTTTATAATTTTAAATAAATGTCTCATGGTGTCGCCCTCTTGCTTGAGGCGTCCATTTTAGTTTATTTGAATGTGAACATTAATAGTGAAAGTCAAACCCTTGCAAACTAGTTATTTAGCTAATTTTAGACATTTGAGATTATTCAGCATTGTCATACTATATTGCAGCTACCAGCGGGGAGTTCTCTCTTAAATTATCTTGCGTTGGTCCCCTTCCTTCGCTGGCAACTACTCTAGCTGGTTTATTTGTGCTGGTTCCATCTTACACAAACTCCCCTGATTCAAAGTTCTGCCCCTGTTGGTTCTAGAATTCTGTGGTTCAGGGTGGTCTTCTCAACATTTTAGGTGGTAGTAGGAAGGGCGAGATGGCTCCTGTAGCTCGAAAAAGCTAGCTGGAATGCAGTTTCTGTCATCTTTTATTATGAAACCTCAGTTGCAAAGATCCCCCAAGATCGTGATAAGTTATCCAATGTGGTAAAGGTTTTTCTTGCTCCTTTATGATTTACTTCGTGAAATCCTGAGGCATTTAAGGCGTTCCTCACCCTGTTTCAAGGTTCAATATCACTCAACGCTTACCTGGAGAGATTTGAAGCACAAGCTGTTAAACCAAGAGTTCTCAAAGGTCTCCCTGATGCTCAAAGTTGAAGATCAATTGATGATATAGGTATTACCTGCCTTTCTGGGCTGATCCCCCATCAGCTCTGGCTGCCAATTGGGCTGCCCTTCAGACATATGTTTCGCCTTGCAGTATAGGGGACCTTTCAAAAAGGTTAATTAAAATGAACTTCATGAAGAGGTTGTGCCTTCTCAGTCTCAAGTTAAATTAGGGCTGATGGGGATCTATATGTTGCTTTCTTCACCTTGGGTGGGGATGATGCGCTTGCCATTCCTGCACTGCCACCACCCCTCCTGGTAACTGCGCAGATGTCTTATCCCAAGTTTTATAATCAAAAAATTTGTTAATACTTTTCTGCATAAGCTCCTATGCAACACCCAGTTCCTTTCCAGCATTCTTATCATTTTAGACGCCTCTTCTTACACAATATAACCCCTCTAAAAATCGGAAGGTAATGTCATATTCTGTTCCATATTTTTAGGCATGAAGTCCTGAGGCAACAACACATAGATGAATAAAGACAATGGGTTATTTAGACACAATTGGAAATTTACAATAATTTTTAAATTTTAACTAACTGGAATTTTGGCATTCAGAAACTCCAAATTGTCATGAACTGTTGGAAATTTTGCGCTTTGATGACAGCTTAGGACCCATTAAAAATTTAAATAGTTTATAAAGATTGAGTCTAAAAAATTGATCCCCGCTTCTAAAAAATAGAGTAATTTTTATAAGCATTCTGCCTCTGATAGTTTTACTTTTTAGTCTAGATAAATGTCTTTTCGGTGCCACCATTTCGACTGGGCGTTCTTCTTAGTTCATTTGGATGAAAAATTGATAATTAAAGTTGAGCCCTTGCATGCCAAGCTATTTGGCTAATTAAAACCCATTTGGGTTTATTTGACATTGTCAGCCAATATTGCAGCTTCTATTGGGTAGTTTTCCTTACACCAGGGGCAGCGCACCACTGCTTGGTACTGTGCAAGATGAATAGATAGGTCTTGAGACTAAACAAAGTGACCATGATTTCTAAGACTAGTGGAATCAACATGAGAGCATTTTAACAATGGCTAAATATACTTAAAGGCTACTCACTACCGCCCCACACAGGAGCAGCAGATGTCAGTTGTGACATATTTATATAATTAAATGATGCTTCATGGCAACAAGTAATATAACAAAAGTTCTACAATACAATGCGCAAAATTACCAAAAGTGTAGTCAAGCAAAATCTATTAATATTGTTTCATAAAAAATGCTTCTTATATTCAAACCTTTATGTCTATATACCCATTTAAAAATAATAATCATCATTGTATAGTATAATATGAACATATATACTTCTCACAGTCATGACTCCTACATTAGCCTCCTTATCTACCTTTTTTGTACTAGCGGTGCCAACCCAAGAGAGGATCTTCCATAAACTTTTATTTGCTTTATGCCAAACAAAGGGATTATTGTAACATAAAAAAATCCTGAACATGGTGCCTAAGTATTGGCCTAAGCATTCATATTAAAGGGGAGAATGAGGGTGATTTTTGTCTGGCAGATGCTTCATGAAGTCGGGCAAAGATGGACAAAAAAGGGGTTGGAGCATTGTAAGCACGGGGATAAGGAGAAAAAGGTGCAGGTTCTCCTCGTTGATGAGGCCAGAATTGTGCAGTGCCTCGATGTGTTAATCAAGCTGGTGTTCAGCAAAAGTTTGAGTTCAGGCATGTACATAAGATGATATGATGCGCTGGAGAGTCTGAGGGTAGTTGGGGTCAAACAGAGATGATCTTTGCATGTTAATGCATGTGCGCCTGCTGCAAATGTGAGTTCTTCATTATCAAATTTTGCGTCTTTAGGGAGATTACTGGAGAAAATTTGGTATAAGTATACCCCCAAAAAGTGGCTCCATCACTGTATGGAGGTTTTAGTGGAGGAGGGAGTTGGTGGGGGATGCGGTTGCTTTGACAGCCTTTTGGCAAATATTTTTATAAACTGTGAAACTGTTAAAAGGATGAAACGGTTGCAGGGAGTCAAATAAGGGGGTTGTGTGAAAATTTAGTCCAGACAAAGTTGGGTTTGATAACATAAGGTTGTTCATTGTTGATCCATTTAAAAGCTTTAAAAGAAATTTGAATCAGCCAACGCTGGGCCAGCATCAAGGGTTGGTTGTATGGCAGGAGCTAAATTGCCGCACACAACTGACCATGAGAATTCCGCTAGTTCATGAGCTGCAATCTGCTCAAGAATAGTTCTGGCAGTCAAGCTCTGGTTGAGAGGGGCAGTGGGAGAAGCACCTTTGGTGGTCAAGGTTGAGATAAGGAGGATTGATCCTCATTTAGAATATATAAACGATGCAGTAGCTGGTCTGACACCAGAGTGAGGAGCAGCTTAAGCAGCTTCAGAAGAAAACGCTGTTCACCTGCACTTTGAATGGTTGATATTGAAGCACAAGGGACAGATGGTGCAGCTATTCATAACGCGTTCCCAAAAAGGATTATCAAGGGCAGATATAATCATGCGCGGGGGGTATCATGAGGTAGGTGTCTCTATGTTAGGGGAAAATTATTGCAAATGCATGATGCCAAGCAAGGTGATAGCGCCAATGGCACCACAAACTGCAACACAGTGTTAGCACCGTAGACTTCCAAGCCCTCCGTTAGTTCATGGCGGTGGGATTTGGGATAGAGGTGGTAGGGCAAATCTATTAAACTGGACAACTAACATTGTCTCATCCAGTAAGCAAGTTTGGATAGTTGAGATGGGTGCGTTTTTATACATTAAAGGCAGCTGTGCTGCCGCCATGGAGTATCCTTCACAAAGGAAGCTGAGGTCAAAGAAAACCTTAAAGGGGCGGAAATATGAAAGATGGTGGGCTAGGTCCTGAATAAGTATTTAAAGGCCTGAATTTTTTAGGACGCTAGCTGGTCAGCCCAGGCGCGTTTCATTGGTGTCAGAAAATGATAGGAGGCGGCGCACCGCCGCCCATTTTAAGGAGCAATAGTCAATTGTGTCAACATGGGTTTTTAGTAGAGCGGGTGAAAAAGGTGGCTGAGCATATTTTTTAAAAAATTTTGGGTTCAAAGGAATAAATGATTGAAGCAAAAAAGAGCCTACTCCTTATCTACCTCTATTTTTGAGTAACTGTAGATATAATTTAAAAATTATGCTTATTACAAATTAGGTTTCCTTGCTCATATATTCCTTTAATGACCCTTACCTTGATTAATGTAAAAAAGTTTACCCTTCAATATCTAGCTTGTACATAAGATATTGTATATAACTGCATCAAGTCTCATACCCATATATTGTATGAGGTTTGATAGACTTCTATGTATCTTTTTTAGCACTAGTGGAGCCCAATCCAAAAGGGGGAGCCGCCATGCATCTTTATTTGCAAATGGACCTACCAAAGGGATTATTAAAAATAAAAAAATCCTTATATGGCACCTCAGCTAATAGTCTAGGAATCCATATCAGAAGGCGAAGAAGCTTTAGGGAAACTTTTGTCTGGGACCACTTTAGCTGGTGGACCATGGTGGACAGCATTGGGGTGGGAGCATCAGTGACATGGGGCATTAGGAGGTATAGTTGTGGGTTTTCTTCATTTATGAGGCTAGCGGTGTCCATTGCCTCAACGTATTGAGCAAGTTGATGCTCAGCAAAAGTGATGAGAGCTGGCACACAAATAAAAGACTTGATGCACTGCCAGGTTTCAGGATAATCGTGGTTAAAAAGAGAAGTTTTTGCCGTGTCATTGCACACGCAGCTCAAACCAAAAGCAAGCTCCTCAATTTCATATTTTGCATCCTACTCAAAATCATGGGGGAAAATTGGGATGGGAATACCCTCAACAAGGGGTTCCATCGCCCCATGGAGTTGTTGGTGGAGGGTGTTGGCAGGAGCTGCAGCAGCTTCAACTGCCAACCTCTATGTATCTTCTATCCTTTTAAACCAGGGTTAATATGCTTAATAACTTCTAGATTCTACTTGATTTCCATAACATGTATTAAATTTTTGCAATCTTAGTTTTTGAAGACCACTTTGTAAGTTGCAATTAGAATTAAATCTTTCTATAAATACAGACTTATCTTTATTCAGTTTATTTCTTATCATATAATATCTATATCTAGAGTCTAGCATTGTTTTATATATTATATAAATTTTTATGTTTTTTATTTATTTGAGTTAGCTGACCTTGTGATTATAGTGCAGCAACTAATTGGCTAATGAGGGTATAGAAAAATGGTAAAGTAGGATAAATCCTGTTAAACTAACTCTTACAGCATTCTTTTTTTAGTACTCGATGGTTTTAACCTGAGGGGGGATTTATTGATGTTTATTGAATTACGCCTGGGCTCCTAAGAGCCTGAGGCGAGGGAAGGGGAGGGAGGAGGCATCTAGAAAGGGAGGGGGTTTGCGAGCCAGAGCCGTGCTGCAGTGACAACTGAGCGGGGGAGGGTTGGTGACATAGTGCAGACCTTCAGGGCCATCTCAAAGTGTACCTGAAAGTGAGTGATCATGTGTGGAAGGGTCCACAACTGCTGGTCAAAGGCAGCACGAAGGGAGGAGTTATGGATGGTCCAGATGGCTGTGGTATAGGCGAGGACACGGAGGGTTGGTGGCAACCAGGCAATGTCTGCTCGAACATGAGGTCTTGCACAGGGTGTCCAGACCAGGGCTGAGCATGGAGGAGCGCGCGGGCCTTTGGCCAAAATGCGGCGACACCTGGACAGGTGAAAAAACGATAAAGGTGGGAGTCAATAGGCTCCACACAGCGGGGGCAGCTTCAGTGCTGGAAGGTAGGGCCAGTCCGGTCCCCTGTCCTGTATGAACAGTGGAGCACTCTCCATAAGGTGTTGGACACCTTTGCTGACAGGATGGGATGATAGACGTCCTTCCACAATTCCTTAAGGTCAAATCTCACGGAGGGAGGGAGGAGCTCAAGGAGTCTTGGGCGGATGGGAGGACGATCTTGGGGGTTGAGGCGAGTTGTGACAACTTGTCCATTGTGCACAATTGCATGGCGACGTGGGCTGAGGCCAGGGCCTTCCCTTCTGTATGGGAAGGCATGGTGGATCCGCGCGCCTACTCGTTTCAGGGCAAGGAGATCCTGGTTCCAGTAGGGGGATGAGGATGGTTTTAGGCGATGGCCTGGGTGATTTGTGAGCCACTCCCCTAATGAGGTCAGAGATGCTCTAGGAAGACCCAGAGCTGCTGACACTGACTGGCGGAGGGCGGGCGCCCATTGGGGCATGGGGGTCGCGTCCCAGAAGACAATCGGCCATAGGAACTTCAGGAAGATTGTGGTGGCGTGGGATCGCGTGTCCAGAAGCCCTAGGCCCCCTTCATTGCAGGGTCGGGCATTGGTTGAGAGGGCCATTGGTGGATGGTTTGAGCCCCAGATCCAACAGCGGAGGAGTACATTGAGCCGCGTATAAAAGGCATCCGTGAATGGGCAGACGTGCGCTAGGAACCAGACTTTGAAGAGGAGGAACACATTGGCCATCAGAGCTCGACCCTGGGGGTGATGTGCCGCCAGTTCCAGCTGGCAATCCTGGAGTTAACTGCTGCGAGGAGCAAGTCCTCATTGTCTTTTAGCGCAACTCCTTGTTGGTTGGTGAGAACGCCCAGGTGACGGAAGGTACCGCGCTCAGGTTCAATACCAAATGGTGGGGGAAAGGTGGGGGAGCCGACCTGTACAACTGTTGTCTTGGAGGTGTTGACCATGGCGTTGGACGCCTTGGTGTACCTCTTAATGGTCACAGCAGCGAGGGCAACATCCCCAGGGCAGCCAAATGCAATGGCAGTGTCATCTGCAAATGCCATGGTGCGTGTGGGGGCTTTACCTGGGACCAGAATCCCTGTTAGCTTGTCCTGTAAGGAGGCCAAGAGGGGGTCAAGGGTGATGGTAAAAAGGATAGGGCTCAGGGGGTCCCCTTGCCGGAGACCTTGTCCAACTAATACTGCTACTGTAAAATCCATTGGCGCCAGGACTCTGGTGTGGAGCTGGTCATAGAGCGCTGATATCCAGCGCCTAGCTGCGTGTGGGATATGGAAGTGGGCCAGGGAAGCATCAATATACTTCCAGGCTACCCGATCATATGCTTTCTCCATATCCAGGAGAGCCACAAAGCCATTCACCTTACGAGAGTTAGCAGTCAAAGTCAAGTGAAGGTCATTATAGTTGTCCCATAACGACCTCCCCGGAATAAAACCGTGCTGGGATGGGGAGAGGCGAGGTGACACCCATTTGGTGATGCGGTTGGCCAGAAGCTTCGTGAAGAGCTTTTGGTCTGTGTTGATCAACGCTATTGGGCGCCAGTTCGCCAGGTTCTCACGGTCTGACTTCTTGTGAATGAGGGTCGTGATTGAGCCTCTGGAGTCGGGGAGGACCTCGCCATTCACCAATAGTGCAGCGAAGAGGTCGCGGAGGGTTCTGGCTATCACTGCAGGTTCCAAAAGTACACCTCGAAGGGTATTCCATCTGGGCCTGGGGCTTTAAGCCGTGGGGTTTTCAGAAGGGTTTCCATCACCTCCTGGATGGATTAGGCGCCAGTAGAGCCTCATCAGCCCGTGGGTCAATGGGCGGCTCTGGAGCCCGCCACAGGAAGTCTTGGATGTCCGATGGGTCCACCTGGGTGGCATGGAAGAGGCTGGAGTATAAGCGGTGTAGTTCCTGCGTGATTTCCTCCTTATCTGAATTGGTTGTAGTGCCAATCTTCAGTGCAGTAATATCCTGCGCTGTTGACCGGGCTTTCTGTTTCTGAAAGAAGAAGTGGGTGGGCCGTTCCCATTGAGCATAGTAACGAGATGTTGTAAAGTCTGCTGCCCATTCTTCCTGCAGTGTGAGCTCCAAGCGGAGTGCTTCCTGCGCCGCTTCCCAGTCTTTCAACCATCTGGGAGTGGGCGAAGGCTGGCAGTTTCACTCCAGATGTCTGATTCTGGCTTCCGCCCTTTTGACTCTGGTGCGAGCTGCGATCATCTGGGCTTTGGCACAGTTGTAAGCAACGCGGGTGATGCCCTACTTGGTCACCGCCCATCTAGCCTTGTGGTCAAGCAGGTGGGTTGGGGGAGGTGAGAGTCTCACGGATGGTCATAGACAGCTTCTCCTTAGTGAAGGGGTTGTTGAGATGAGCTGGGGCAACCCTAGGCCAGAACCTACGCAACGGTCAAAGTGTGGTGGTGAGGACAACGGTGAGTGACCTGTGATCAATCAGATGGTTGTCACGAGAGATGGGATAGGAGACGCGGCCAATTAGCAGGGGGCCAATCAGTGCCATATCTATGCGTGACGCTGACTGGAAAGCTCCTCCATCATACTGGATCCTAGTCATGCAACATAGGCCAGACGCGGAGGGTGGAAGCACATCTATAAAGCCACTCAGGCGAAGGAAATCCTGGAGGCGACTTGATCCAGGGCGTTCCTTTGCTGCAGGAGGGTAAGAGTCACGGACGCGACTTATGGTTGTGTTGAAATCTCCTAAGAGGACTGTATTCCGTGGGAGATTGAGTTGGAGGAGCTCTTCCAAGAGCCGATTTTGCTCCTGACCTGCATTAGGCAGGTAGATGCTTGCAGCGAAGAAGGAGAAGTCAGGAGTGGTGAGTTTGGCCAGTATGAGGCGGCCACCTAGATATTGTGAAAAAGAATGGGTTTTAACCTGGGGATTCAAAACAATAAGGGCGGCATGGTTTGTCCAGAAGGAGTTGCCTCCAAACTGTTCATTCCATTCAGATTGTTCGTGGGGGAGGATATGGGGCTCCTGGACAGCAGCGATGTCAATTTGTGCTGACCTGAAGTTGCGGAGGAGGCGGGCTCTCCACTAAAGTCCCACAACTCATTCGCGTTGATGGATTGCAGGGCCAGGGTGCTGCCGCGGGGACTCATAGCTGTTCCCCTCCATGTCTGGGGGGGTTGCCAGCGCTTTAACCTGCTGCTGTGAGGCGGCTAGTTTTGAGTCCTTTAGCTTGACTATTAGCTGCAATCCGTGAGGAGCGTCGAGGGTTCTGAGGGGAAGGAGAGGGTGGGGGGCGGAGGACCCAGTAAGCCAGCCTAGGATGCTGCCCCGCTCCGATGCAGGGGAAGGACCTGAGGGTGCTCAATGGTGACCTCCGCGGTGTCCCCATTTGAAGAATCTGAGTCCATATTCACTTCCTCCAACACTGCAAAGGATCCGCGCGAAATGGACTGTGGGGTTGGGGTAGGACTCTTTGAGGTGGCACTTCTACCGCAGGCCGCGGGTTGCCATTCCATGCTGGTGGGCATAGCTCCATTGGGAGCTGAGGGTTGATGCGATAAATCGCTGGTGGAGGTTGGTGGGGGTGCCGCGGAGCCCTGAGTGGGGGTGGCTGACGAGGGGCACCCTGTGGGAGATGCCTTGCGCTTGGTGAGAGAGGGAGTTGACTCTGGGAGATTGGAGGGGGTGCCCACTGGAAGGGGGCATGAGCGCGAAGGTATCCCATACCAATAGTGGGGTTAGCTGTTTCAACTGCTAGGCGTAAGGCCTCAGGGGACAGGTCTTGAACGGGAACCCATTGTGTGGGTTGTGGAATTGCTGCTGCAGCCACGTGGGATCGTTTTTGGCCTGGTTTAGGCCCCTGGGTGGTGGCTAAGAGGGCTTGTTTTCGAGCTGTGCAGCCACTATACAAGTGTCCAAGGGCGTTACACCATGAACACCGGGGCGTGCCTGATCAGGGTCGACAAAGAAGATCTCAGGGCATGCCCCAACTACCGCCACACGAGGAATAACCTCAATGTTGCGGGATACAGTGGGGGAGGGGATGAACGACGCCCTAGCAGTGCGAGCTCTTTGAGTGGGAGCATAGTAAGAGGGGACGCTAAAGTCCACTGAAAAAACAGACCCAAACTCCATTAAACCACGATGGAGTGCCAGTTTAAGAGACTCAGGATCAACAGTCGTTGGTAGGTTGGAAAAAGTAGCCCATGAAATTTTCTCCAGGTGAGAGCGTGTGCGGGAGATGCGAAGAGATCCACATGGAATAATGACCTGGAGGGTGGCAGCATGGTCAGCAAGGGCAGCTTCAGTGAAGCCCACATCGATGTAGTGGCCCTCCACTGATTCATGGATGGTGGTGTTAATTGGGAATGTCTCCGCAATCGCTGCAAAGTATGAGAAGTAATCCTCTGTATAGAATTCAACAGGGTTATGCCCATAATAAAGGCGAATTGCGTGGGAGAGGGTTGAGAGAGGTAGAGCTTTTTGCGCTCTAGTCTCGGCCCATTTCTTCTTAACATCAGCAATAAACGCCACTTCACGGGGATCAGCTTTGGGTAGCATTGGTTCCAGAGGTTTTTGCCACGCCCTAGTGGCTCCTTTGGTAAGTTTGTGTTTGCTTTGGGCTGCAATCGCAGGTTGAGTGTGAGCTGGTGGTTTGAACAAGTTTGCGGAGTTCCCTTGTTGCTGGAATGTTACAGCAGTTGCTGGCGTCATATTAAATTGAGGGGCAGATCGTTGGGCCTTGCTAAATTGGGGAGGCCCATCCAGATTGGAATTAACTCCAGACAATTGGGAGGAGGGCGATGTTTCATCACCATCCCAATCTATTTGGGTAAATTCAGCCTGAGTATTTGCTGTGATCTCGTGGGCAAAACTCGCTGGCTGATTATTGTATTGGTCGTTTTCAGCATATGGAGATAAAGCACTGACTTGAGAAGTGCCGATTATGGGGTTTAAATGGGATGGGTGAGATTGGAACTGGTGTGAAGTTCCAAAATCTGAGCCATTTAAATCCCCATTGGGAAGAGTAGATTGTCCCAATTTGGTGCTTAGTGAACCAGAATGTGCAGCTAATCCAACCTTACATCCGAGGGTTTGGGGGCCAGGTGATTGTTGGGCCTCGCTAAATTAGGGAGGCCCATCCAGATTGGAATTAACTTCAGCCAATTGGGAGGAGGGCGATGTTTCATCACCATCCCAATCTATTTGGGTAAATTCAGCCCGAGTATTTGCTGTGATTTCGTGGGCAAAACTCACTGGCTGATTGGTTAATTGGTCGTTTTCAGCATATGGAGATAAAGTGCTGACTTGAGAAGTGCCAATTACGGGGTTTAAATGGGACGGGTGAGATTAGAACTGGTGTGAAGTTCCAAAATCCAAACCATTTAAATCCTCATTGGGAAGAGTAGATTGTCCCAATTTGGTGCTTAGTGAACCAGAATGTGCAGCTAATCCAACCTTAAATCTGAGGCTTTGGGGTCAGGTAGCTGGGTATCGCCCCTCATGGAGGGAGCCAGAAACACGGCGTCAGCAATAATAGATGGGGCTGAATTAGCTGACCAATGGGGGAGGTGAATGCCTGGATGGGCTGAGTTGCATTCAACTGAGCAGACGCCATTAAAACAGCGTGGGTGATGGCCTCCTTGGTTGGAGGGGGCCCAGCGGGTTGGTGGGAGGCAGCGCACACAGAGCTGTTAGGCGTGCAGGTTGCAGAAGTGCAATCAGGTGAACTGGCGCTAGTTGAAGTAGCTCCAGGTTGGGGGGTGCCTGCTTTCATGGCTGCCGCTTGAGAGCGGGTGATTCTGGTTGACTCTGAGGTGGGTAACCGAGGGTTGCTTCTTTTGGGGTGGTGCTGGCTCGTTTGGCATAGCCTGCGGGTTCTTTTGCGGGGTTTCCCACCATATTTGCTAATAGTTTTCGTAAATCTCTTTAGTGGAGCTAAATTTCAGGCTGAATTGATTTCTAAAAAGTGATGCTTAGCAGAAAGAGAGTCTCGCACAGCATTTTTATAGAACAGAAACTGGAATGTCTTGCTATTTTCTATCTCAGTTTAGGGTATTGGTGCGCAACGCCAACACAGTAATAAATTATGTCCTACCCAATATTATCTACTGGGATTAAACTTGGGAGGCAATGTTCATTGAGTCCATACTCTACCACTGGGGCAACCTCCCAATATAGTTATAGCTCAAAATAATTTTATATATGGATAGATGATATAAGATAATATTAGTGATAAAGTTTATATAATCAAATTAACTTATAGACACAGTTGGCGACGGAATAAATAGATAGTAACAACATCTCAAATGATAGATATATGCATTAGAAAAGTATTAACATGTCTTTGTTTTTTTAGACTACTTATTAATTTATAATTAGCAGTTTCATCCATATTACAATTTGTATATTACAAATTATTTCCAGATAAGAATATTCTTTATATTACTAACTTTGATATAGTGAGTCTTTGGTACTTATGAATTATTAAGGTTAAATTTGTTGTAATTTAAGGCCCTATCAACTCACCCCACATTCTGATGGCATCAGGAATCAAAATGCACTCAGTTTAAAATTTCAAATCTAAATAAATACCAACAATAAGTATATTTAAATATTTCTTTTTCTTCCATCAATTAGTTACTTTTATATGTATTTTTAATTGATATAATACTACAACCATTACCACTTTACCTAATTGTAAATAATTTAAACAGGTTTTAAGCCTACTGTCAAGCATGAGGTGGTGGTGCGCCGCCTCCTGATGATTTTCAGTCGCTGTCAAAGTGTACCTGAGACAGCTTTGCTAGCCCCACAATCCTAATAATCGCTTTGTTCCCCTTTGGGAATTGACCCAACATATTGCATGCTTCCAGGCGGTGCTCTGTATCCCCTTGGTGCTCCCCAGAGCAATCAGAACTTTGGCCTTTAGGTCATTAGGGTAACTTTTTCTCTTATGCAAGGACCCCCATCATTAAGATGGCTCAGGAAGTCTTCAGACCCGCCATTTTTATTAAATCATGCTAATAAAAGGGTACTTTGAACTGGGCTTCTCTTGTGAAACCCAAGCCATGGTTTTGGCAAAGATGACCCCTAGTTTACAAAAAGATCTCTATTACCACTACCTGAACTCAGTTGCCATCAGACGCCACTCTGGTGGTACAGTTTACTGGTTTTCTCAACCATCTCTCTAAGCAGATCCTTCATGAGCACCTGGAGGGTTTGGCGCTTACAGCGGTGAATATGGCCTCCAGTTTGTGGTTCCTAATGGTGCCAGCCACCTCTCAGGCCTCATACCTTTGTGAATATCCATCTCTTTCACAGTGATACATACTTGAAATTCCTCCCACATTTTGATGTTCTCTCACATGACCACCCATTATGGTCCAAGTTGAGAACAGCTGCTCAGTCTGCACCTAGTGCTTTGGAATTTATCACTCAAAGTTCAGTGTCCTCCTTGCCACCACAGCGGCCTCCACCCCTCCTTCCTCTGGTTTCAATCCTGCCACTGAATTGCATTTTTGAGCTGTGCTCTATCCTCCTCCCTTATTTTCTGCAGCAGCATCTCCAACTGCAACAGCCAATAAAAACCATCTTCTTTAAGAGTGCAGGAGCCAATTGCAGCTCAATATTTAATCAAATTACCATAATTAGTAGTTGATAGGCCAACTTCTCCAGCTCCAACCATTCAGCTTTCGTTGTTGTCCCCCTGTTTGTCCATCTCTAAAATGTTCAAAGCTCTATGATGGATGTCTGTTAATAATCTACCTCCTGTAACCAAACCTAGATTTTATTTGCGCAAATTTTGATAATTCCTCCAACCCTCATCTAATTCTGTTCCCCAGAGATTCTTTTACCATCATGCTAGATTCCCATTTTATGAAACCCACCATCAGCTCGCCTTTGAAGTAGCTGTTACCTCACCTTTAACATCCCTCGCCAAGCCCTTCATAAGGACATGAAGCCTTAAATAAAGGTATTTATTGGTCCAAATTTCACATCCAACTTATTGATGATGCACATAATAATTTGAGAAGCTTTTATTAGTTGTGGGCCATGCATGTGCCAATGCTACAAAGTTGGCAATACTAAACCCACACTTTTTCAACCCCAGCAACTCAAGAGCTTTTTGTGCTTACTGGAGTTGATAATACACTCTATTTTGCAATTTTCAACTATATTATGGCTCTGGAAAATGAAGAGCTTCTTGACAATATATATACATCTACTACCTCTAACTTTATACTGAATTCACCCCAACTCCAAATTTGGTTATTCTTTGCCCTTAGGACTGCGCGGTCTAGAGAGCCCCATGACCTCCATTACTCATCTGAAATGACCTAGGCCATCCTCTAAGGCGCCTTTCTGGAAGTCTTTTTAAGCCATTTTTATCTGGTATCTGAAAATAAGAACGCATGGATGCCCCTTTTTAAGTTGGGCCTCACTATCATGAAAAAAATGAAAATCAACAATTAAAATTATAATAAAGACTTCCAAAATCCAATAGGGCACAGGTTAGTTTGCAGAAAGTGCTTTTTAGACTTGATGTTATCTCTTAGGCCCAGTCATTAAATATTTTGTTTCAATGCCACCAGATTATTGAGTGAACTTAGAAAACCTAATAATTACTCTAATATGACTTATTTCTATTGATCCTTAGTTTTCTCTCTCCCACTAAAAATATATTGCTACCATTGCATTAGTTAAAATAAGTTTATACTAAAGAAGAGTGCCAATTTAACTCCCATATTAGCTATAATAAACCTTGGAGTTTTTTTGAACAGCTTTGAAGCCCTGTACCATGGTAAACTCCTCTATCTAGGCGCCCAACTACTTGGTGCTTCATGCTAAGTGCTTCTGAGTTGTTTGTAAATATAAAAATCTACATCTTAAACTCCTCCATAGAAGATAATTCTGCATATGGGGTCAGTGTAACTTAATCAATTGTTGATACAAGTAAAGATCTTTCCAAGTGATCTAACACTTTAGTATTTTATAATAGTCAAGCGACTTTCTAAATAAAGATTTCTATTCCACAGATTATCAAGTTATAGTGGGCTACCAGATTACTACTATAAGGCGTTTACTTGATGTTATCTTTTAATAAAGAGCTTTTCTTTCTTGTACAATCAATTTAGTTACTATTATTTGATTCAAACAGCAAATTTGGATAATCACACACAGGAAAGATGGGCGACTTTAATAACAAAAATAATACAACATGGGCGAGCGTTACAGCAAGCAGTGCGCTTAACGGTGCAACTAAGGGCAAGAAACGCCCTGGAGGGGGACCAGGAACCCAAGCCATAAAAAAATTGCAAACTCAGACACCGTCTGGGTTTATGGTATTTACTGTAAAGCACGCACAATACATGTACATTCAATTCAACCAACCTTTGTCAAAGGTGGAACATGGGATCAGACTCTTCCTTGGGGATGAGTCACCGACCCTGTGGGAGAAAACATGTGAGGCACAGCCCTCACTTTTCCCTCATGCAGTGTACGTAGCCACCAACAACATGGGCTGCAGCTGGATCAATATTGGTTTCAAAACAGCTGATGAAGCTGATACCGCAGCAAAAGTCTGTGTGGAAATTGCCCTCCATGAGGGCAAAAAAATTGTGTGCACCACGCGCACCAGATGGAACAAAGCGAAAACTTTGTTTACTTCCTTTGACTCACTCCCCACCAACCTTCCTCGTAAGGTAATTGAGGAGGAGCTACAAAAAGGTCTTGTGGCCTACGGAGAAATCCAACAACTCAAATTAAAGCGATTTCGCTTAATGCCCGACCTGTGCACAGGAAAAGCTATTGCTTTAATCAACCCCTTCCCAGAAGTGGAAGAGGATTTATCCAGAATTCCCTGCGCAGCAGAATTTCACTTTGCAGATGGGGGCCAGTCAGCTGCATTCTGAGTTACACTGGAACGTGCACCACCCATTTGCAACTACTGTGGCTCACTGGGCCACAAGGAACATGCATGCCCTGTAAAGAGGGCTTAATGGAAAATGATTTTGTGAAGAAGCTATGGATGAAGATAATGAAAACTTTGCCAAAATGACTGATGGCCACCACCCATTCCGCTGGGGTGAAAATGGACTATACTCCATCGTGGCCCCAGTTACAAGTAAACAGCGTAAAGCAGCACAAAAAGCCCGCAAGAGAGCAGCGGCTGAAGCGGCGGCACATGCAGAATTCACCATTAACCACAGACAATTTCAGGAAGATATTTTGGATATTCACCAAACCAACCTATCAGAACAATATACCCAGGTCGAAAATTTTTACAGTAACCAGACTGAGCCACAAAGCGTCATCAGTCATGCACATACTGAGGAACAATGCAACCGCAATTTGGGTGAAAATGCGGTTCACAATGCAACAAAGTTGAACCTCAAAAATATAAAATCCAATCAACAACCCACATTAAATCAACATGAGATCTGTGCAGGAAAAGTTGATGCAAATGCAAAAAACTGCAATTCCCTTGAATCATTGGGTCAGATCAAGGGACCAACAATGGCAGTGAAAGAGTTGGAGTACAGATGCGGAGCATGGCTAAAATGAGCCATGGTGGGATAAACCAGAGGGCCCTCCCAACCGCTCCTGAGGCGCCGCGGGCACCTTAGTGTCAATAGGAACGTTAAACATCGCGGGAGCCAGGGCTCATACGTCCCAATCCAAAAAGCTGTCATTCCTGTGAAAACCTCTTGTAGACATCTTGGCCATCCAAGAAACCCACTTCCTACAAGGGGAAGAAGAATCCTGGTCAACCAGGGTCATACCATCACAATCAGTATGGATGTCTCACTGTGGGGTGATAGTTCAAAACAACAAAAAATTTAAAATTACAAATTCATCATCACACTTGCACAGTCAAGTCCTGGTAGCAACAATCACATTCCAAGATGAAATAATTTCGTTAGCATGTATCTACGCACTGTGCACTGCAACTGAAAGAAAAAATCTTTTTGAAAAAAATTTCTACTCTTACCCTCCCACCAGATATCATCATGGTAGGCGATTTCAATTGCTGGGATAACCTAATACAGATTAATGGCCTAATCCCAGGGGATACCTACCTGGACACATTGAATATTGCACAATGAAGGCATCTCTTGGCTTACAGGATGCTCTTCCCCCTATTCACCAATCCTTCCCCACATGACAAGACCCAACATACGTGAGGGACTGCTCATATTGATGAGTCGTATTGACCACATCCTCATCCCACAATCCCACCACTCAAGAATCTTCAAATTTACAACAAAAAAGATCAATTTTTCTGATCACCGATTAGTTATGGTGCAGTTAGCGCCAACCCAATCCCACACACAGGTGTCACCTTGGAGAAAGCTTCACCCAGAAAATATAAAATTGCCCAAGATATCTGACTGGGTTGAAAACAAGGCTACAAACCCAGAATTTACAACCCCATTCACTTAGGATCCCATTGGAATATGGGAAATTTCAAAAAAAATTTAATCAACAAAACCTGATATATTGCATCATGCAAGTACACCGCGGACACAGCCACAATCAAGCGTACCTTGGCAGAACTAGACCACCTGGAAATAAATACTCCGAGATCTGGCTATAGCCCTAATTGGGGACGCAAATGGGCAGAAATTTCAGCCCAACTTAACAATCTCATCTTTAAACACCAACACAGAATCAAAGTATAGAACAAAGGTAAGTTCATTAAGGAAGGCGAAACCTGTTCAACATACTTTTTCTGCTAATTTCACTCCCATGGAAACCAGCCCATGTGCACACAGGTCCGCAAGACCAACGACAGCGTGGCAACTGACCCTGAGGAGGTCAAGGCGGAAGTACACCGCTATTACACTGAATTATATCGTGATATGCCAACAGATCCACAAAAAATTAAAGAATTTATACAAACTGCTGAGATACAAAGTACACCACCAAAATTAACATACTATCCCTTATTACATGGGAGGAGCTTTGGGAAACAATTCGCAGTGCACCACGTAGGAAATGCCCAGGGTCTGATGAAATACCCTATGAATTTTATAAAAAGTATTTTTAACAAATCGCTCCCCTCCTATTGGCGTCTTTGAACCAGAGCTTGTTGAAAACACGCCTATTACCAGAAGGCCATGAATCCTTCGTTATAACATTGTATAAAAAGGGTGACAAGTTGGACCTGGCCAACTGGCGCCCAATTGCACTCTCCAACACTGACACAAAAATTCTAACAAAAATTCTAACAGCTAGATTAGGCGCAATTGCATCTGACGTCCTATTACCCAACCAGTTTGGGTTTATACCAGGGCGTTCAATCTGGAACAACATACACCCTGTTGCAAACATTTGCCAATCCAAAGCAACTGGTGCTCTGGTCTTCTTGGATCAGGAAAAAGCGTATGACCGTGTTAGCTGGCCATACCTAAAAGAATGTCTACATGCTTTCAAACTCCCACCAAGATTCATAAAATGGGCGATGCTCCTAACTAATTTGCAACCATGGCTGTATGCGGCCCTAGATTCCTAACAAACAATATCAAACCACACAGAGGGCTCAAACAAGGGGACCCCTCAGCCCACTACTATACATTTTCAGCTTTGACCCACTCCTCCGAGTAACTGACTCACGTCTCATGGGGATAACCGCACAAGGACAACCAACAGTCAAGATACTGGCCTTTGCAGATGACTGCGTAGCAGGTATAGCAAACAATGAAGATGCCCAACAGCTGGAACACACTCTAGAGGAATACTCCAAGGTGAGAAATGCATCACTCAACAAATAGGAAGACAGAAATCATCCTCTTAGGCAATACACAAACAATTTGGCCACAACATCAGAACCTCACACCAACGCTCGAAGAAAAAACCCAGTCATTTTACCCTTTGCAACACCTCACACCACCACTCCTGTCCGACACTTCGGAATCTGGCTAGAATCAGGGGGATATGCTAATGAGACAATGGAAAGTAACCTGTTACAACTGTTATCTAAACGCGTTGCCTCCCTCAAGGGGAGAACCCCAGGACTAACAGGACGAGTTATAGTTGGTAACTCGCTCATCTTCCCAATACTGTGGTACCAGGCCCATGCGATAGCCTTCTCACCTACCTTTATATCCTCAATTAGCGCGCTTATCCAGGGCTGGCTGAGGCCTGGCTCTCACCCTCCTATACGGATGGAAACACTATTTGGCCCACGCTCAAGCGGAGGCATGGGACTAGTAGATTTTGAGAGCCATGTCAATCACATCCTAGGTACCTGGATAAAGGAAATCCTTGCTCCAGACCTCCCGCAACAACATTGGTCCAGAGCAGCAAGGATTAACTTTGCACAGGCGCTCAAACTAACCAATCCACATAGTCCACCCAGACTACTTTCATACCTTGCCAATCACCCTACTGTAACGAGTCCACATGGAACCTCCCCTCTTTTCAAACATATCCTTTGAACTATTCGCCGTATGGGATGGACCATAGAGAACATGGGTACTATACATGGAAGGGGACGACTCAGCCCCCAAATCAAATTAAGAAACCCAGAAGACCACCCCCAGAGGGATATACTCGCAACAACCTCAAGCATAGCTAGGATAGAATACCTAGATATGCTGGACATTCTATATGATTTAACCACACAGAAAGCAATGTGGAAAATGACACACTACCCACTCCTACAGCCAAGGATAAGAGCAAACGCCTGGCGCTGATTGAGAAGGACCTATAGGACAGCGGACTGCTCCAACTCCCTCCACAAAACATGTGCAGTATGTGGAGGGGGGATCCCTACATCACCACCGAGAAACATGCCCCCCAACCAAAGCTATATGGCAGGAAGTCTCACGCCTGCTCAAGATAAAAAACGAACAGGAATTCTCAATATCAAAGAGTATCTTCGCGCTCCAGATTGAGTCACCAATCCCATCTACCCTCCGCTCCCTAATAATACCCATTGAAATATGTACAATACACACAATTGCATTAGATGCGTTTAAGGGCACGGTCCCAACCATTCATGGGATTATTAACAGATTCCATGTCCACTTACTAGAGCACTTCCAATCCTGGCTCTATGGATATATGAGACCAAGACAAAAAGCGCTCATAGAATCATGGTTCCCACTCTGGTTCCTCCACACAGACCCTTTCCTTAGTACCTGCTCCATAGCAGGGGAAACCCCCTCGGAGTAGTGCACCAACATCCCATACCTGGCAGTCCCTCTGGCAACAGGGTAGCTTGAGTACCCTGGGGTGCAAAATTTTTTTATTTGTTAGTTATTCTCTTAGTTTCACATATATTCAGTAATGTCTGTCCCCTGGTCGGCTTACCTTGGTTAAATAAAATCTTTTAATAAAGAAAGATACAGCCAACCTCAATTTTTAGATTTCTCCAATTTCTTGAAATAAGTTACTCTATTATAGTAAATCTTGGCTGAAGGTGGTGTTGTAATGGAACATTATATACGCCATTTATGTACATCCTACTGTATATTATTAAAACCTTTGGGACTGCATCACAAAGATATGCTGCATCAATTTAATCTTTTACAGAAATATAAAATCGCATATACTTGAATTCTAAGAATATGCTTTTTCTATTTACATAATAATAAAAATGCTATTATGGAAACTAAAGATTAATAACCAAGATTCTCCATCAAGTGGCCCAGTTAGATTCTTGCATATCTGTATTTGTAATTGATCATATAACCATCCACATTTTTTAAAGTTGTAACTGAAACTAAGCTTAAATACATTACTCTATTCTATTATGTCAGATAAATTTAATAATATTTAATCTAACTTTAATCAATGGGTATTCTAACTTGATAAAAAGTAATCTTTTTTATTGAATAGCCCAAGTTGAGTTTTACTACCATGAATCTTGACCAAAAACATTTTGGCCACCCAGGATTCAGGTCCAACTGGAAATATGGTCATATTGACTTATCTGGACCTCCTGGGTAAACGGGATCTGGGCTACCTAGGCTAAAGGGACCTCCAGGCCTAGAGGCTCAATTGGACCCCATGGCCCAAGGTTTTATAGGACTATCTGGCTTGCAAGGCCCTCCAGGTTCACCTGGGCCACCTAGAACCTCAAGCCCCAGAAGTGCAAATGAACCTCAATCTTAATGGCATATCATTTCTCAATAATATTTTAGCCAAGTTAGAATTACACCACAAAGCAGTAATTCAGGACAGTGTAGTTGACCTTAATAAAAATCCTCTTGACCCTGATATAACTAACGACTTTTTGGCTGTAGAGCTTGAATATCTAAAGCATCTCACCAGATATTATAGTGTTTGGTTTATTAAAGTGGAGAATCACTTATTTTCCGCTTGGTATTCTTTCTGAGTGAATCTACCAAAAAAGTAAAGAAACCTAAAACTTTGACCTCCTGCCAACAGTTCACCACCAATGTCCTTGAATCCCCCACCAGCTTCTCCAAAGTGGGGCTGCGTCAACCCCCCAGTGTTTTCCATCCATTAGGGTAACACATTTGGACTGGATCGCCCAGTCTTACTAAATCCTTTAGAAATTTGTTCCCACCAAGGATATTGTCTTCAACCTTGCTTGCTCCTAGTCAGTGCCTCACAGCACAATGTGCTTCCCTGGAGCAGCATGCATTTTGGCTTTTGGATTAAATATGGAAAAACGTTCTCATACGCTGATCAACAGATCATCAAAATGGCTCAAGCAGTGATGGAGCCCTCTGGATTCATTAAATTCTGCCCCTATAAGGGGTATTTTAACTTGGGCTTCACTTTCAAAGCCAAAGCACTGCAGTTTTTGTGCCCCTGGTATTCCAGGGAACCTCAATCACTGCCACTCATATCTAGCTACCAGCATACAATACTATGGTGGTTCTCATGCTAATTTGCCCACCTACCTTCCCCCTGCTGTTCTTCATAAAGAGCTGATGGTTGGCTTGTACGCTTATGGCTCTGACTCCATCCTTCAGTTTGTGGCTCCAAGTGGGGCCACGCGTTTTGTAAAGCCTCAGGCATTTGCCATTATACACCCAAACACTAACAGAATTTATATGTTGATTCCTCTTTGCTCCGTTTTACCCTCTGCCCCCAACCATCCATTCTGGGCACATGTCAAGGTGGGTGAAGGATTTGTTTATCCTGCTTTAGGTTGGATCACTTAAAAAAGTCTTACTTTTAAAAATTAACACATAGGCATCTTATTACTAGTGCACAGGTTAAACACACACTAATTACAAGGTAATTTATGAGGAAAGTAATCTCAGAAAAAAACTAACAGAAAATCAAATATATGTAGATAGGGGTTCATTTAGATAAAAAAAAGAGCTTACTGTAGTATTGGATACTGGCAAGCCCAGAGCTTGCTAGTGGTATTTTTTTATATTGACTCTCAGCTTCTCCAGGAAAATATCCACTTACCCTTAACAATCCTCAAAGATATGCCTACTCTACCTGAGATCTTATTGGTGCTTTCCATGGTGTCTAAACAGCACCTCTCAATTTAAAAACTAATTCCATGATATCCAAATTAGTCTAAATGCGAATAACTAAGGTTGAGGCATTTCCTTATAAAGATGAAATACACTGAAACAGTCAACTTACTGGCTAATCCACCATAGTAAATATAAAGACCCTATTACTGATGGTTTTATGCCGCCATGGGGCAGCGTAGGATAGCAAGATAAGATAAATAGGAGATAGTATAAAGATTAAGGCCACAACATCAGAAGCCACTAAGTTTAAGGAATGAGAGATGTGCCAGCAGGGTTTTAGGGATCAGCTTGATAGTAAATTAATACTCTAGTCACTAAATATAAAAGCTGAGGCCATGTGGCATAATAACAAATAGACAGATCGAATCTGCTATCTAATTATTAGTTACAGTATAAAATCAAAAATATAAAATGTGGTATCAAGATGGTTGGTCAAACTCAATTACAACATTTCCCCCACTTGACCAAACATTGGGTAGCAAAGATATGTGGGGGACAACTGATACATTGAGAACTTGAGGCCTTCAGCCCAGAACTCTGCTGAAATTTTTTAGAAAACTTTGCATGCACTTAGCTGATAAGGCGACCTTTAACATGATCCTTCAGAGTGTAGGCATTTGTAGATGTCTTAATAATCTCTAAAGGCCCCTTCTATATATGCTCCAGCTTGCTAGTTCATGTGAAACATTATTATTATAATATAAAATGAGTTCCCCACATTAAAGTGGGGTAATGGCCTGCCAGCCTGCATTAACCCATTCACATAAATTTCTTTATGCTCTAGCACATTGAATTATGCAGCGCTTTGTAGTTGAATTAAAGTATGTACCAGCGCTTCCAAAAACTTTGTGGGAGTCATGGCCTCTTGACTGATACAAAAATATAAAATTTGGGGAAGCGCCAGTTGCTTCCAATAAAGTAAAGCAAACAGGAAATGCCTCATAGCCAAGTGATACATTATATTGTAAGAGAAAAGTGGTGGATGGCGAAGAGGTTCCAACTAGACGCCTTTGCCATAATTATTTATAAAAAACAATGATAGTCTCACTCTTTCGTTTGACAGTGACATTGTTTCAGGATGGTAGGGCGTAGACAATACCCCGCGTATATTCATTAAATCATTAAATTTGGAAATAAACTGAGACTTGAAATCGGTCCCATTATCCGTCAACAAAAACTGAGGGGAACCATGCTGATAAATAATACATTCTAATATAAACTTAGCCGGCATCATGGTGCCTAGATCCTAGGCCACTTTGGCCTCAACCCACTTGGTTAGTTGATCAATGTCTAAAAGTATGCGCTTAATTTATCCTGACATACTAGCCAGAGGGCCTAAAACATATATAGAAATGGTATGCCATGTGAAGTTCTGTGTAACTAGTTGATAGAAAGTGGTTTTCTGGTAGGGCCCTTCCACTTTACATTTCTTACAGCAGCGGAGGGCCTCATGAACATCAAAATCATAGATTCCCAATAATTTTTAAATTTCTAAATTTTATTCAGGGAAGGACAACCATGAGACAGACAGTTCTGATATGTAAACTAAAATGAACTAATATAAGCAAGAGGCACCCCAAAGAAGCTTTCGCTGTCTCCTGTTGCTAGCAGGAACGCCAAATAAAGGAAAGGGGGTATCATGAGTAGAGGCTTGCGCCACTATTGAATATGTATGAAGGAAAGGGTCTGAAGTAATGAACCAAACTGGAAACCAGGATGAGACCAACTGTCGTTGATGGGATGGTAGGTGCCCAAACAACCATGCCTGAAAGTGGTCCATGAGGTGCGACTGGAATCGGCGTACAGCTTCCTGGATGGTGAGAGTAGAGCCTGAAATGGCATCCAAGACAACCGTGTGGATAGTCCACATTGCAAAAGCTATCACTAAGGCTCAGAGGGAAGGTTGTATAGGAGAATTTAAGGACAAGATGAAGAAGTCCTTATATAGGATGAAGTGCTGTGTTTGCTCCTGTCAAAAGAGACGTCAAACCTCATGCCAGATCGCTTTTGATGGAGGGCACTCTTCCAGGCGGTGGACCAAAGGCCCATATTAGTCACACACAACACATGAGGAGTGTGATGTGTTGGTTCGCTCTGCAGTATAGTATACCCATTTCAAGCAGCGCCACACATGAGAACAAACATTAGGCTGCGAAAGAGGGTGGTGGGCATACTTCCAGATGGCTTTCTGGGTTTCTAGGGAGTAGGGGATGTCCAGCATGTTCAGATAATCCACCCTGGCCATGATAGGGGACCTCCTCGGTAACAAACTGTTCAGAACGGGTTGGCCTTGTACTTCCTGTATGAAGCAGGGAATAGGGCGACCCCTCCAGGCGGTGTGCCCACTGATGCAAATTATTCACTCAGCTCTCTGCATGGAGAGGAGAATTCTTTTGAAGTGTGGCGACGTTCCATGCTGGCCCGCAACAGAGGGATGTGAGGCAAGATAATTTAACAGAGAATGGGGTGGGTAGGATTGCTGAGGCCCAAGGCGTGGGAGAAATTGGAGCGAGCTGTGCATGACCAGTGTTGGGCTTGGAGCGTGGGGGTGGTGACTTAAGTGATCCAGGTGCCAAGTATTTTGGCAGCTTAGGCCTAAAAGTTGAAAAGGTCTATACCACCACTATGGCGAGGGCCAAACAAGACATCCAGGCGCACTGGCGGTGGGCGGTCTAAACAAAGCCACCTTGCAGGAGGGCATATAACGAGGTTTATAAAGATGAGGAAAAGGCGATAGCATGGGCAACAAACCAAAGTTTAGATAGGAGCATAGAGTTGGCCAGCACAACTCTGCCTGTGAGGGATATTTGGTGTTATCTGAGGGAGGCGATGCGTTTTGTGAAATTGTCCAGTATATGGTGCTCTGTCACTGATAAGGCGTATCCTCCCACCTCCAGCCACACTCCTAAATGGCGTACTGGACCAGAAGTGGGTCTTGGCATGAAAGGGAGCATAAGCGGGGTGGCATGGGGTGGTGGGGCAAGCTAACCTGTTAGCTAGCTGCTGAAGCAGGTAGGAAACGGGGTGCTGGTGACCAGCGGGCTTGGAAACGCCCAAGGAGAATGATTTTGGTTTTGGAGGAGTTAAATGCAGCGTTACTTACCCTGGTGTGAACTTGTATAGTATCCTCAAACGCGCGTGCATCTTGGTTGTAAGAACCCCAACACAATCATCAGCAAACTCCAACATCTCAACTGGTGCTTGGCCTTGCACATGGACACCAGTAAGGCGGGCATTTACGTTGCGCAAAAGTGGGTCAAGGCTGAAGTTATATAAGAGTGGTCTCAAAGGGTCCCCTTGGCGGAGGCCCCATTGAGGGAGAAATACATTAGTGAGGAAGCCAGTGTAACGCACAGCCATTGTAACGGATTTTATAAGCAACATCACTTAATTAATAAATCAATGGTGGAAGTGGAACTTGTGAAGGCATGATTTGAGGTAATATCAGTTGACTCTATCATAAGCCTTCTGCTGGTCTAAAAAAACAAGTGCCCCAGTAGCTGAGGATTGACAGACATTGTCTACAGTAAGTATGTTGTCCTAAATAGATCGCTTGGGAATGAAACCAAATTTCTCAGAGGAAATGAGATCAGAGGCAACTTCCTCTAGGTGTTTGGCCATGATTTTGGTAAATAATTTAGTATCTGTGTTAGTAAGTGATATGGGACGCCAGTTGGCCAAGTCCAGCTTATCCCCTTTTATACAGCGTTATTGTGAAAGCCTCCTGGCCCCAGGAAGGAGGCGCGTTTCTAGCAAATATTGATTCATTGAGGCAAGCAGCATAGCGGAAATAATTAAAATATTTCTTGTAGATTTCATAAGGAATCCCATCTGGACCTGGGCATTTCCTGTACGGTGCACCATGAACGGGGTACCAGATTTCATCCTGAGAAATTAAATTCATCAACTCCAGATAATGGGAAATGGTTCAGATGTGTGTGCTTTTGAGAAATTCTGCAACATTTGCTGGTTCAACTGTATTTGAGCGATACAATTTGTAGTAATAATTTCAAACTTTGATAGCCACTTTGGCTGGAGTATCTGCGATGGAGTGGTCTGGCCGCCTCACCTGTGTGAAGGCCAAGTTCTGTCATGGTGCAAAGAATTTTTGGAAAAAGTAGGCGGAGCACGTGTTGCCTGCGGTTATATTTTCTCTTTGTACTGTACACAAACACGATATTTGTGTTGCCTTACCAGTGAATTGAGGTGAGCAGACACCTATACCAACTTGTGACCCCAAGCTGGGCTGTAGCCTGCAGCAAAGACATTAGATTCCAGGTGATCCACTTCTGCAAGCATGTGCAAAATGACCGCCGAGGCAGCCTGAGAGTGATGCAAAGAGATGTGGCATGCCTGACAGATGGTGCTCGCCTTGAAGTTTAGACAGGTTGAAAGTGGGTCCGCACAGAATAATGTGGTGAAACCTGGTGCTGAGCTCATGGTGTCCACCCAGGAGGAAAACCTGGGAGACATGATCTTGGCTGGGAAAAGTTTGAACCACTTCAGTGCCTGTGTTGCTGGGTGCAACAAAGAAAGGAAATCAACACCAACTTGTGGTCAGAGAAATCAATTTTTGGCATTGTAAAGTGTGCAATCTGAGACCAAAAGTTCATTGGGGCAAGAATAAGGTCAATGTGGGACATCAACCTCAGCTGACCATTGTGCACATGAGGATGAGGCATGTTGGGGAGCAGCGGTGCGTGTTTAGGTAGGGTACGAACAGCCCCAAAGTGGCTTTTAGAATGCAAAGTTCTATGTGCCCCTGCGGGGGGCAGGCGCTGAAGGCCAGTGGTCATTGTCTGGGTTAGCCCAGCAGTTCATATCGCCCACCACAAATAAGTCAGGGGGAAGTGGGAGGGAAGTAACAGCCAAGAAGATTTCCCAGCAAGCCCCCACACAGGTCAGGGCATAAATTTCAACAATAGCATGCACTTCGTCATCCCACAAAAATGGCACTACAAGCACATGGCTATCAAGTTACAAATTTATAAGAAATAAATTTTAAAATTACAGGTCACATGTATAAGCACCCCACAGTGCGGTAACCAAAAGGAAAAGGAGGGGAGGAGCATGGTTGCCCATGTGTCCTCAGCACCATATGGACAGTGGGTTTCCTGAATGGCCAGGATGTTCACAGGTAAATTATTTTCTAAAAACTTTAATTTCCTAGCCCAGGACAGCGAGGCCTTGAGTCCAGTAATGTTCAATGTCCCTATGTGAAGAATCCCCTCATCGCACCTTAGGTGCTACGGGAAGAGCCCCCTTGGCCTTCTTTTGCCACTTTCTCAGCAGCAGAAGCATTACCCAGCATATTTTTACATTTTTTTTTGTATACGCAGGCTTAAGGGACTCCCACACTTTGTATGTAGTTGCGGTTTTGGTGTTTTTTTTGCTGATTTTGTTCATGTTTTTCCCATGCTGTGCTCCTGCCGTACATCATCACAGGGCAACAAAAATATGGGAGAGAGATGGGTGGAAGAATCAGATTTGTTTGATGCTTGGTAACTTTTCTTGGGTAGATCTGAAATACCCATTAAGTTATCAGGTTGGTTGGCCCAATATATTTGGTGGACAGATTCGTGAGCCACTTCAGCAGCAAATGACTTAATGCCATCCTGGGTCTGGGCATGTGAAATCACAGACGCAGCTGTGGCCGCTGCCTTGGCCGCTGCTCTGCGGGCCTGCTTGGCCTTCTTATGCTTCTGTGGGGACACAGGTCTTACCTGAATGTAACACCCTTGCATGCCCCATAGGAAGGGGCGTCAGTGAATATAGCCAGTTCATATTGGGTGTCTGCACTGCCTATTACGTTGGCGAGGATTTCTTTTTGTGTAATGCCCTCCTTTGCGGGGCAGGTATGGGCCTTGTGTCCAAAAGCATGACAAAAGGTGCAGATAGGGGGCGCACAATCCACTGTGATGTGGAAAAGACGGGATTCCTGCCCATCAGTGAACACAACTGTGGTGTGGGGGATTTGGGTCAAATCTTCTGCAATGCCTGCAGATGGGGTGGTCACAGCAATTGATTTGCCCATGCACAGGTCCAGCATGAGCGTAAAGAGTTGCATTTTGGAGGAGTGAATTTCCCTACATGCCTTAAGCCCAGCCATTAGGTGGTGCTCCAGCACTGTGCGCTTAATAGTTGTGGGGAGAAAGTTGTATATAACGAAAATTTGGTTTGATTTGGTCCAATGAGTGCTCTTCATTTTTACCACCCGTTGACTATCTGGGAGGTCTGCAACCACATGCATTTTTGCAGCTTTGTCCACTGCTGTTTTATTTTTGAACCCAAGATCTAACAAACCACAGGTCATGGAGTGCAGTGCTACATATAGCAGTCAGGAAATGGTTGTGTAATTCTCTACAAATCTTTTCCCAAAGCGCTGTTTGATTAATATCCAGGAAAACTTGCACCCCATGCTCCACTTATGACAGGAGCTGGGAATGCGGTTTATTAATGAACTGGTTGCATTTCGCTCACCAGACAAAATTCTAGGAAAACACTAACCGCTGGTTTTTTATTTTTATCAAGGCTGCCGGTGTCACTGGGCATTTATAAACTTTGGATGGTGCAGAGCCCACTCCTGTGCCCTTCACTTTGCTAGCCCAACTGCTACCCAACATTGGGTGCACACTAATCTCCTCAAAGAGATTATCAAACTTACCTAGTCTTGAATCGAATTTTTTGCAATTAGTGATTTCAACAAGAAAGAAATGTTTTTTTAGATTCCCAATAGTGACGCTCATATAATAACTCAAAAGGTATGATAAAACCGCAATGCCCGTCGCCTTGTGGCCTACAATAAAATTGTTGGTTTGCTTCATTAGTTGAGGTATAAAACATTGTTGATCAGGAAGATTTAGAAAGCTCCCCATCCTTAACAAAAATGCTCATTATTAATATATCAAGGATCGCTGAACTACCTCTTGGTTATTGTCATAATTTTTGGATAAAATCTCATCAAAATTTTCATCATCCACATCATCCATTAAGGCTACGGTTTGCAAAAAATTGTCCATTAGCTTTTTCATGCTTTATGCTGAGTTGGCTGATTGTGGGTATACAGGCTTTTACGTTGCTCGCTGGTGCATTTTTCTCCTGAATTACCACAATAATTTACATGAGAATTAGGTTTCTCCACTGCGGATTAAATATTGTTAGAGGGTTGTCATTAGACCACTTAAACTAAAAATATCAAAATTTTATTATTAAAAACTATATTCTATGTAATTTTATTATGTTGATATTGGGTATTAAAGAGCGAACCCTCTCATTGTCTCAGTGCTTAGTATTCAATTGTGTTGAGGATCAAAGTTCAAATTTGGGTACAAATGTCCAAATTAGGTAATATGGGATCTGGCTTATTGGAGCTCTTGAGACTCACCTCACTTTGATGTAATGGCTGATGGAGGGTGATGGCAATTAGGATAAATCTGTGAGGTAAGGTTTTAATATTTTACCCAATGAGTGGGCAGGAAATTATTCACGCCTTGCAGGACCCATCTAACCCTATAAAAGGGACCAGTCTCCGCGGTGAAGGTTAAACTAAATTAGTTGTAAGATTGGGAGTGACCTCCAAATGGCTCTCTTAATTAACTGATGATTTGGAGTAGCCCTGCTACCCAAACTCGTGCTAATTGCCCAAAAATATTAATAAATGTATTACCCTGATTTGAGAGGTTCCACCAAGAATTGGCTAGGGTCTTATGGCCAATATTATTGTTTTTTCATTTGAAACCGCTCTTTTCACAATATCAGACTTGTTATTGTCTCACATTAACCACTTCAAGAATGTTAGGGGTGAATAAAGCCACAAGAACTGGCCATGGACCCAAAAACAGTGACTTGAGAAGCAAGGGATTTGATAGAGTACTCATCCTCTCGCTTATATGTGACTACAAAGGGTCATTTACAGATAGCTCTGAGCTTCTCACTCATAGGAGTGATGCAGTTGTGGAATACAACAACAAGTCTGATACTTGGATGGAATGGAGAGGGGCCCGGAGCAGATTAGCTGTTTGGCCTTCTTTAGTGACAGTCTTTGAAAAGTTAGTCAAAGCCTCTGCTTGTAATTGGATGATGTGCTGGGTCATCTTTTTCATGGCTTGTTTGGGATCAGTCTGATCAGAGAAAATGTCTTTGGCTATTAGAGCCGGTATCCCAGGTTCTCATCCATACAACACATGTAAAATGGACATTTTGAGTATGCAATGGTAGCTAATCTGGTAAGTCATGAGGGCACTGGGTAAGTAGAAATCCCAGTGGAGAGGGTCTGACTTGGCCATTTTGTCTAGTATCAAGACCAGGATTCTGTCAACTCTTTCTATGGCCTCATTTGTGGATGGGTTATAGGGAGCCAAGACGAGTTGTTGAGCTCCCATGGAAGTGGCAAGGAGCTATACCACTTTAGAGGTAACATCTTTCCTATTGTCACATAGGAGGACCTAGGGGCACTCATGCCAGGTGAAGATATACTGGTGTAAGAAGTTGGCCGTGGCTTTAGCCATCTGAGAGGGGAGAGCAACAGCTTCATCCCATTTGGTGAAATGATCAATTTCAACCAGGATATAACAGTTGCCACCAGTAGTCTGAGGTATAGGACCGACCACATCCAAGCTTATAGTGTGGAAGAATTGTTGGGGCGTAGTTGGTTGATACTTATACAGGGTCTTGTAGCTAGATTGCTTTTTACAGGTAAGAAAAGCATACAGGACTTCAGCTATGGTCTCCATGATGCATTCCCAGTAATATCGCTCTTTTACCCACTCATAGGTTTTGCGGACTCTTCCATGGCAATGATAGTGTGGGACTCTAGGATCACTGATACTCGTTCTGATGGCCGGAGATGGGGAAACCAGTGCACCCCTATTTTATTGTATAACTTCCCGCTCACCACCTTAGTGTTGCAGGAGTGCCAATATAGCATCTTCTGTACCACTTTGTCTTCATCAGACCATGCGTCAGGAGTCATGAGAGATCATGTTACCTCTCAGCTTCACTATTGTTTAAGTGAAGAACGGGTAGACGTGTCAACCCTTCTACATTCATGTGGCAAGTTCCCGCCTTTTGCTCAATTGTCATATTATAATGTTGGAGATTCAGAGCCTAGCGAGACAACTGTCCCATGGGGTCCTTCATATTCTGCAACCAAATTAGGGAGGCGTGGTCAGTGATCACTTTAGAGGATTCCTATATATAGGAACAGGAGGGAGTACTTACAGCAAGCAGGATAGCCAGGCACTCCTTCTCAGTAACTCTTTAGTTGCGTTCTGCTTTTGAAATCATTTTGCTGAAATAGAGAACGGGATGGTAAATCCGATGATCATCCAATTGAGCCAAGTTAGCTTTGACAGCGTAGTCAGAGGCATCCGTGAACAACATGAGGGGTTTTCCATAGTCAGGGTGGCAGTGTATCGGCCTTTTTTGCAATAGCTCCTTCAGGGTCTCAAATGCGGCCTTTTGTTCAGCACCCCAATGGAAAAGGGCGTTTTTAGCTAGGAGGTGGATAAGGGGCTCGCTGAGCTGGGCGAATTTTGGGATAAATTGATGGCAGTACCCCATCATGCCTAAGAATACCTGAATATCACAAAGGGTTTTAGGCGCAGGCATTCTATATCTCTCCAACCTTATCTTGTAGAGGTTGATTCCATTCTTGTGAGATGGCGTGCCAAGAAAATACAGCTTCTTTTGGAAAAAAGTACACTTGGAGGGCTTTAGTTTGTTGTTAGATGCCCGCAAGTGTTGAAATACCCCCTTTAGGTGTGTGAGATGCTCATTGAACGTCTTGGAGAAATATGTGATGTCATTGAGCTAGACGATCACACAACTCAACTTAAAATCCTGGAGAATGTGATCCATCGCCGTTGAAAAGTGGCAGGCACGTTACACAACCCCAGAGGTAGCCGAGTGGGTTGTAACAAACCCTTGCTGCAGATAAGGACACACTTCTCCTGATCCTGTGGAGAAAGGTCCATCTGCCAGTACCTGCACCCAAGTCCATAGCGGAGAAGAATTTAGACCCAGAAAGTTGGGCCAGAGCGTCATCAATGCGGGGGATAGGTTAGCTATCAATCTTGGTAAATTGTTCAATTTGCAGTAGTCCATCACTACCCAATGATCTCCCTTTTTTCTTTTTTATCAATAGAAGAAGGGATGACTAAAGACTTTGGGAAGGCACTAGAAACCCAGCGTCCAGTAGCTGTTTGAGCTCCGTCCGCATCTGTAGCTCCTCAACTTTTGATTTTTGATAGGGTTTGGAGCAGATGGGTTGAGCCTCCCCAACATCAATAGTATGAGTCCAACCCTTCATGTGCCCATAATCACTTTCAGATATGGAGAAAATATCACTGTAGGCCTCGAGCATGGTGTAAAATTTATCCAGATCAGCTGGGTTTAGTTCATTGAATATATGAACAGAAGGTATGGTACATAATGATTGGTCGGTGGGTAAGCCCATATCTGCCATAGACCCAATACAGTGAACTTGCTTTTTTCCTCAAGGGGAATTAGCATGCCACTTCCGATCTCACTGATGCCTTTTTACAACCATATCCTCCTTGGCAATATTCCCCTAGCAGAAGGTTGATAGGTCGTTAATAAGCGGGGTCTAGCACGCCTGGCAGAACTTGGGGACTCCAAAGGACTAACTCTATCAATGCTAATTAGGTACAATAGGCAGCTGTGTGGGATTTGCAAGTTAACCTTCGTGTCAACTGCTCTTTGTTCAATATCCTTGATGGCCACCTTTTCAGAAGCATAGAAGGGAATCCCTACAGGGCGTCCACTGATTGAGGCAACATTTTTGTATGCTGTCCTGCTGTGGCTTAATGTAGGGATAAGGCGGAAAAATGATACTCAAATGTGCAAGTATATTTTTTTAATCTCCCCTTTGGTCAAAATCAGTGGAACCTCGTAATTAAGCAGGGAGTGATAACCCTGCTTCAAGTTAATAATCCCTTCAACTCAAGCATGAACTTGGTACCAATGAGCAGAACATAGGTATTGTTTTCCGGGGCCACCGCTTGAGCAGACAATATAAGATTCCCAAAATGGATGGGCAGTGAAGAGTACACCCCAATTGCGTATGTGTTATTTGGTCTTGCAGTTACAAATTCTTGACGTAGTCGAGGTTAGGGGCCATCTTTATTTTCTTAATAAGCTTGGTTGACACAAAATTCACCAGGAACCCAGTGTCGAGGATATCCCTAACCTGCACTCCATTGACAACGACCTCCACTTTGGTTAAGGTTCTTCCTAAGTTTGGGGAAAGAGAGAAGATCTTTAAAGAGTGAGTAGAGGCAAGTTTTTTGGAAGTCTCAAGGTATTTGTCTTGGATAGACTTCAGGGTATGGACACACTGGATGGGTTGAATCAATGTGGCAATGAGCTGGTCAGCGTCACTGACAGTGTCAATAACCTCAAAGACCCTCAACACTTGATGAAGGTAAGTTTGGCGGAAACCTAGACAGGTCCAGTCTCTCAGGGTTCAACCTACCGGGTTATCTCCACTTCACCTGGGGCTCCAAAGACATAGTGACCAATATCTTCACAATCCTCTTCATATTCTTCATCAGAGGGGTATCAATTTATGTCAAAGATTCCAGTGTTTGGGATGTAAGGTCAGGGCTTCCTTTATCTCAGATAAAGTCCTGGGGGCGCTCAATTACCTGAGAAACTTTTGATGAGATGCTGTAACTGTTACGGCTCTATCTTTAGCCTTTGACGCAGGGTTTTGGGCTTCCTCATGGCTACAGGTTTTTAGCTAGAGATGGCTGAAGGAGATGCTGAGGGCATAGGAAAGTTCTTTAGCGGGATGCGTCACTTGAGGCACTGTGGAAGGCCGCTCTGACAAAGGAGGAGAGCAGGGCAAATTGATAGCTGATTTTACTGGCTAGCTTTAAGAGTTGAGATGAAGGAGTGTGCTGCCCCATCACTGCTAGTATTATATGCCTATCATCACATGGGGAGGAGCATCTTGTTGCAGCAGCTCCACGTAGCATATTTCCAAATGGAGATAGCAATAGAAATGCTGGAGGGGTTATAGTAGATTCTTGCCTCATAGCTCCAGGCATCTCATCATGTATATAGAAGTCAGCCAACGCTTTTAAAACCTCCTTGATATCACATATATTTTGGAAGGAGCGCTTGACGGAAGAGATATGCACCGCTAAAGAGGGATGAGACGCAAATCTAACCAAAACAGAAGCAATATTATCTTTGAGAGGGAGCATTTTGGCAAACAACAGAGATTGAGCTTAACTATAGAATCGCTAAACAAAAGAAGTGATCAACTCTCCCTCTTGTTACTAAGGCACATAAAGGCCTGTTTTTGCCTGTTAACTTTTGGCGGATATGGCTATTTCCACTGAACGATTTGCACAAGGTTTAACCCACTGAGCAATGGGCCAATGATATGGAGATCGTTGGTCACTCGAATGAATAAAATAAACTTATATAAAATAGGAGGCGATCGCCCCAACTACACTACTTATATAATATAATATATACAGCAGATCTTCCCTACTCACGCTCACTCTTATTCCTAAAAAACCTCTTCCCCTTGATCATCTCATCCTGCTTATATTGTAACAATTTTGGATGATATTACTTACACAGCTTAGTAACTCAATTCGCCATATCTCATTGGTTATGTCAAATAATCCAACATCGCCTCATTTTGAAGCGCTTAATATATCATTACCAGTTCGATTCCAACGGATTCCATTCATTTTGCCGGATGACCTCAGCCATTACTAGTTTGATTCTAACAGATTCCGTTCATTTCACTGGATGACCTTGGGCTTATCATCCAGTCATATCAAATTCACAACATTACCCCCCATTGACTGGATGATAAGTGCCTATTGCTTGTAGGCCCAAAGGAACTTCGCGTGTACTCAGTTAATTATCTGACCATTTGCGCATGCCTTAATGGTGTATGCATCAGCCCCAGTCTTTTTGATGATCTCAAATGGTCCACTCCATATGCTGGTGAGCTTGTTCCTATACTAAACCCATGTTGGTCATGAAACAGGACCAATTTTCCTACTCCAAACTGCGGAAGACTGCTGCTATTACATTGATTGGCTTCATGATCCCAAATCTTCTTGGCAAGACTAGTGGAATATGCCTCAGTTTGAAGTTTAATCAACGCACTTGTTAAGGTAGATAAATAGCGGTGAGGTTTGACTCCGCTGGTATCCTCCACACAGGAGTTAAGCAATGCAGGCAGCGCTGGATGTCGTCCATAGAGCAATTGGAATGGACTCTTACCGGCTGCTGAGTGGTAGCTGGTATTGTATGTGAAGACAGAGGTGGATAAAAGGGTGCTCCAGTCTGATGGCCACTCATTTACGAGCTTGCTTAGAATATTTACCAAGGTCACATTAACCTGTTTAACCATTTCTTTAGATTCAGGGGTGGTAGGGGGTAGTAAAAACCCCACGGATTGCCATGAGCTTGTTCAACTTGCCCAATATATGTGATGTGAAATTGGTCCTGTTGTCTGTTAAAATAAATTGTGGACAACCATGGCGCTGTATAACACATTCCAGGATGAACTTGGCGGTAGTGACAGCCCCCAAATCCTTGATAGCCCTTGCTTCCACCCATCTTGTCAAATGGTCAATGGCAACGATTATATATTTGGAGCAGTTTGCACCAGTTTGCAGAGGCCCCACCATATCTAACAAAACTGTATGCCATGTGAACTGAGGCTTAACTAACTGGTAGGTAGTTTTTTGGTGGAATGGTTTCTCCACTTGGCACTGATGGCAACAACTAACCATCTCAAGCACATCATAGTGATAATCTCCAATAGTAGCGGGGTCACAAGAACTCCAGCATCTTTTTCAACCCTCCATGACCTACTGCTCTATGGGCATCCATAATAATCGCAGGACTGGCAGAGGGTTTTGGGAAACTCAGCGTTGATTCCCCCATCTGCTTATATAGCTCCCCAATGCGCAAGAAGGTATCCTGCCTAAGCCCGTCCAACACTTTAATCACAGGTGGCAGCTCGTTGTGATATTTGCCCGCAATTATCTTTTCATACATGATGTCTGCCACATCTGCTGTAATGGTGACCAGTGCTTAATTGGGAAAGACAATCTGCATTATGATGCTTTGCCCCTGGCTGATGCATAATCTCAAAATCATATGCTTGGAGCTTCAAAGCCCATTGTGCGAGCCGCCCTTCAGGTTCCCACAGATTCTGCAGCCAGCGCAAAGAGGCATGATCCATTACCACTTTGAATTTTACCCCATGGAGGTAGACCCAGAATTGTTTATATGCATAGATTACCGCTAAACACTCCTGCTAAGTCACGGTGTAGTTCCATTCAGGGCCAGTTAAACTGCAGCTGCAATAGGCAATGGGGTGCTCCACACCGTCATCAACTTTTTGGGATAACATAGCCCCTACAGCAGAAAGCGAAGCATCTATTTCACAATAAACTCTTTTTTTTAAAATTGGGGTATTGCAAAACAGGCGCACTAGCCAACGCAGTTTGTAATACATCAAAAGTGGTTTGACATCAATCCGTCCAGGGGAAGGCAGCGTTCTTCTTAAGTAGCTCAATGAGTGGAGCCTCGATACAGTGGAAGTTGGGAATGAACTGCTAGTAGTAAATGACCATCCCCAAGAACACCTGGATATCCCGCTTATTACTTAGCCGAGTCATCTGGTGGATGGCTTCCACCTTGGACAGCTGTGGACTAAGCCCTTTGGAGTCTACCAAAAAGCCGAGGTATTCCAACTGTTCCTTGAAAAAGTGACACTTTCAGGGCTTAATCTTGATATTAGCTTCAGCTAGGCGGCGGAATACTTGCTCCAGGTGTCCAAGATGCTCCGTGAATGTCCGCGAAAATATGTTGATATTATCAAGGTAGATAAGAATGCAAGACAGCTTTAAGTCACCCAAAATAGTGTCCATATCCCGCTGTAATGTAGCCAGGGCGTTGCACAAATCCTGTGGCATACATTTAGGCTGGAACAATTCATTTGAGGTAATTATAGCGCACTTTTCTTGTTCCGCTGCTGGCAACTCGATCTGCCAATACCCTGATATCAAGTCCATGGCTGAGAAATACTTGGCCCCACCTAACCAGTCTAAAGCATCATCAATTTTTGAAAGCGGGTACAAATATTTTTTCATAATGCTATTAAGCTTCTGATAATTGATTACTACCTGATTTGAGCCATCTTTCTTTTTTACAATGAGCACCAGAGATGCCCAGGGACTATTTAACGGTTACAACATTCCCTGTTCCACCAATGTATCTATTTCTGCAGATACAACTTCTTCTGCTGCCTTTGAGCGTCAGATAGGTTATGACCTGATAGGGGTGGTCTTCCGTGTCCACCCAATGCATGGCCCCATGAGCGCAACCCAAGTCATGGTCATCAGTTGCAAAAATGCTGGTATATTTCTTGAACAGATCCATCACCCTGTCTTTCTGATCCTCTAATAAACCAGATAACACCTTCCTTGGAAACACCGTCATTATGCTGAGGGGGGTTTTTAGAGGCAAGCCAAGACCTTCCCATGAACCAATGTCGTGTACCCGGTGGACCTCATCATTAGAGATCAAGTGCAGGTAAGCCACCACTTGGCGCCGCCAAACCTTCATCACCTCCTTCTGCAGATTCGCTATCAACACCTTCACTTCCCCCTGCCCTGGTAACAGTAACCCAGGAGCCAAATCAGGTTTGAGCCGCGATTGGTGATAAGGCCCCACAATCTTTCCATACAGACCTCCCAGAATATCAATTTTGAGCTCTGTCCCAATTATGACCTGATGCCCTGAAGGAATAGCCAAGCATTCGAAGCTTGTAGCGGAATCCCTTTGTACTCATAAATCTGGTTTGGAAGCATTTGGGCCCTCCACTTCATCTGTCAATATTTTACAGGAACCACCCCATCGCTATAAGTAAGATTAATTTGCCCGTAGTGGATTGGGTCATCTGGGACTCCGCGGGAAATAAAATAGATAGGGATCTGTTGTCCCAGTATACTGATGGTTTCGTCCACCATATTAACCACAGCCCCAAAGTACCGCATAAATGCAGCCATGATCAACATGTCATAATAGTTATTAGGCAACACCACAGCTGGAGCGGATATGCTAACAGAACCAAACCTCAAGGGCAATGAGATATATGCGCCTTCTGACACAGTACCTTGGGCCCTCGCAGTTCCATACACTACTTGGTGGTTCACATCTGGCTTCAGCGGAAGCTTATCCTCAAGTTTGGTGGATATTATATTGACAGGAGCGCCTGTATCAATGATCGCCTAAATTTTGGTATTCTGTACAAATATGTCACTGTAGGTGTATTCCAAAAAAGAAGAACCCTTGGTGTTCAATACATAAACATTCAAGAGCGTATGATTATTCAGAAAAGTGTGCATACCAGCCCCAACATGAGGATACTCTTGGGCAATTTTTTCTACAGGAATCGCCACCTCCACTCCCTCCAAAGCTGCAACATATGCAGAGGGGTCACCACTGATCATACCATTCAGCCCAAGGATCTGCCAGGCGTAAGGCTTATACACATCTTAGCAAAACTCCATGTCTACATTATTGGGGTCTCTTCTTCAACTTGAGGCCAAAGGTGGTAAGGGATCTTTTGATATAGTAATTCCTCAGAGTGTGTCCCAGGGCTGACATAAAGTGATTCATGATGAACATCAGGGACAATTACATTTTAATCAGCGGAAGAAGAGCATCCCATCTCTATTCCACTCGCCCTTTTCCCTGTTCATTTGGAACCATGGATACTGAGTGGACCCTTGGTTTGGCCTGAAAACTACCCGCATAATGACCTGTTTGGCCACATGAGAAATAAGCGTTTGGGACCAGCACTCGTCTATGAATCACCACAGAAGTTCTAGGTCTACTTTGGAACCACGGTTTATTATGGACCCAAGAATAAACAGTTTGATCATATTAGGGACATAAAGGACCTGCCCATGAGTTGAGTGGCTGAGGGGTGACCCACCAATTGCCCCATATTGGCAGGATCCTTCATTTAGCGAAATTTTAGTGGCAGATACAGGATCCTTCCACTCCACATTGGGAGCACTAAAGTTGACGGATAAATGGCTTAATTGATGGATGATTTTGAGTAACTCCGCACCCTCCTGAAGAGTGTACGCCATAGCATTATGCAATTTGCAGTAGGGCTTGATAGCCGCTGTCATCGCTATGCCCACTTCCTCATTAGATAAGACATTTGCACCCAACAACACATGAGCCTCATTAGTGAACCGCTCCACAAACTGTATTGAAGACTCATTTTTTTTGGAAAGATATCAAATAGTCCGCCTTGCGCTGAGCCATTTTCGCTTTGCCCCCAAACAGGTGGATTACAGTCTTCTTCACCTCTTGGTAAGCTACAGTATTTTTTTAAGATAACATGTAACTTGATTGGCACTTGAAACATCCAATGCAGACAACAACAGTTTAGCTTTCTGTCGATCCAAAAGCCCTTCTATGGCAAACTCAAACTGCTTGAAAACCCCATGTATGTTACCATCACGGTTAAATGGGGGCAGCTGGTCACTGCAAATTTCCTTTTTCCTTAACAACCTTATTTAATTTATACTCTTCACAGTCTAGCCTCTCCGTTGTGCTGCTCAAGAGGTTGGCAAGTTGGCTGGCATGGTTGCCCACCAGGAGTAGTTGATAGAATGCATGGTTGAGCTGCTCAGTAATATTCTTATTTTCCTGAAATAGCATTTTTTGCACCCAAAGTAAGGTATTCAAAGCAAGCTTTAGTTCCCCATAGTGAGAGAATTCAGTCACTGGGGGTAGTGCCCCATCAAAGCGAGCTGGTTGCGCCATAGGTGTAATTGAGGAAGTTATTAGTTGATCGATGGGCCCCCTGTAGTGAGCACCACTTTTAACTTTTGGTGGATATGGCTATTTCCGATGAATGGGTTGCACAAGGTTTAACCCACTGAGCAATGGGCCAACGATATGGAGACCTTTGGTCACTCAAATGAATAAATAAACTTATATAAAATAGGAGGCGATCGCCCCAACTACACTACTTTTATTTTATATATTATATACAGCAGATCTTCCCTGCTCACACTCGCTCTTCTTCCTAGAAAACCCTCTCCCCTCTTGATCATCTCATCCTGCTTATATTTGTAACAATTTTGGATGATATTACTTACACAGCTTAGTAACTCAATTCGCCATATCTCATTGGTTACATCAAATAATCCAATATAGCCTCATTTTGAAGCGCTTAAATTATCACTACCAGTTAGATTCCAACAAATTCTATTCATTTCTCAGGATGACCTCAGCCATTACTAGTTTGATTCCAACAGATTCCGTTCATTTCACTGGATGACCTTGGGCTTATTGTCCAGTCATATCAAATTCGCAACATTGCCTTTGCAAACTCTGTGTGGAGCCAAATTGCTCCATAAGCTTGCTAATCTCCGCCAGGTGCTGAGGTTGACCATGTTGGGAACCATAATCTCTTAGGCCATATGACTCAAGCAAGGTAGGATATATTTATGTTTTGCTGATCAGTCGCTCCTTCATCACTGATTTATAAACATACAGGAAGGAGGCAATACTGCCCTTACCAGGGGTAAACTTTTCCCAGAGAGGGGAATATGAATGATGGGCGAGGCCCCATGAGGGCCTTGCAAAGAGTGCTTCTCAAGCCGTTTATGAAGTGACAAAGCACTGGCTGGAGTTTCATAGTAGTTAACCTGGGGTTTACTTCAGAGGGGAGGTTGTGAGGGTTACTTTCTCACCAGCCTCCGTTTTGATACAATTTTGTGGTGTACTACCCCCTGTAGTGAGCACTAATTGTGGTGATCAGGCTTATATGTTACTCACTGGTGCGTTTTTTGCCTGAATTACCACAATAATTTGCAAGAGAATTAGTTTTCCTCTACTCTGGGTTAGATATTGTTAGGGTGCTATTATTAGACCACTTAAACTTAATATATATAAAATTTATTAATATTTAAAGCAGATTTTATACAGCTTTATTATGTTGATATTGGGGATTGAAGAGCGAACCATTCAATATCACAGTGTTTAGTATTTAATTGTTTCAAGGCTTAAAGTTTAGATTTGGCTATGAATGTCCAAATTAGGGAATATGGGAATTTGACCTATTGGAGCTCTTGAGACTCACCTCGCTTTGATAGAATAACTGATGGAGGCTGATGGCAATTAGGATAAATATGTAAGGTAAGGCCTTAATATATCTTACCCAATCAGTGGGCAGGAAAATATTTACACCATGTGGAACCCCCTCCAGCCCAATAAAAGGGTCCAGTCTCCGCGGTGAAGGTTAAACTAAATTAGTTGTAAGATGGGGAGAACCTTAAAATGGCTCTCTTAATTCCTTTGATGATTTGGAGTAATCCTGCTACCAGAAAATGTGCTATTTGCCTGAAAAGTATTAATAAAGGTATTACCCCAACTTGAGGGGTTCCACTGAGAATTGTCCAGGATCTTTTGGCTGATATTATTGCTTTTTTTAATTAAAACACTATTTTCACAATATTAGACTTGTAATTGTCCAACACTGAATTTTAAAATCATAAGCCTGAAATTTCAGGGCCCAGCAGGCTAATTGTCCTTCAGACTCTTTAAAGTTTTGTAACCAACGTAAGGAAGCATTATTGGTTACTACAGTAAAATGCAATCCATGGATATAAACCCAAAACTATTTGCATGTGTAAATGACCACTAGGCACTCCTTCTCTTTAATGTATATTTTTGTTCATGACCATCTAACGTCTGACTGCAATAAGCAACTGGGTGTTCAATCAACTCAAAATTAAGTTGAGAATACACCATTCATTTGGGAGTGAGAGAAGCGTCCGTTTGAATAATAAATGACTTATCAAAAATAGGGTACATCAACGTCAGGACTTGGGTAAAGTAAAATAAGAGTTTATAATGTTAATTGACATTTTACCAGTCCACTCAAAAGTACTCAGTTCTAGCGGAGTTGGATTATTGGCTCACCTATTTTACTGGAATTTCTAAAAACCAGTGGTGGTAGCCAATCGTTCCAAGAAAACTTATATGTTTAGATTACTAAATAGCACGCCATGCATTAATCTCTTTGACCATTGCCAGATGGGGCCACAAGCCATGTTTACCAATGAGAAACCCAGATAATCCAGATGTTCACATGAAAATTTACACTTATGTGGCTTGATCTTAAGATCATCCTTGGTGAGCTGTCAGAAACCTTCCTTAAGGTGTTAAAAAAGATGTGTAAAAGTTCCAGAAAAACTTTGATGTCATCTAAATAAACTAGGTTGCAGTACTTTTTAATTTCCAAGAATACTATCCATATCCCATTGAAAGGTTGCAGGGGGTTTCACAGCCTCTACGGCATTCTCATAGGCTGGTAGAGGCCCTGGGCCATAATCATGTCACATTTTTCCTGCTACTCCTTGGGCAGTTCAATCAGCCAATATTTAGAAAAAAAATTTCCACTATAAAAAATTGTGAACCTCCCTAGCATTCTAATGCATTGTCAATATACAGTAAGGAATTTAAGTATTTTTCTGGTAATATTATTAAGCTTCCTATAGTCTATTGCCACGCTATTGGAACCATCCTTTTTCTTAATGATCAGCTCCAGGGAGGCCGAGGGCTTTTAGAGGGCACTAACGTCCCGCGCTTCACAAGATAATTAATTTCAGCATTAATGACTAATCCGCCACCTATGAATGCCTAATCCAATGAAGGCATATAGGCGAATGATTTCCAGTGTCTGTATGGCGTAGCATATCTTGTGAAAAACCCAACTTTCAGTCGTCCTTGGAAAAAATACCCTTGTACTATTTAGAAAAAAGGGCTGTATTTAATCCTTCTCCTTTTTGGTCAACCCATAGAGGCTTTCCTAGTAATCAAAGAAAAAGAATTGCTCCTTACAGTCATTAATCCCCAGTTTATCAAAGTGACCAAATTCATAGATGTTCTGGCTTTCTTTAACTGATAACAAGTGTAAAAAAGCAACCAGTTTATGTCACCAAATTCAAATAGGGTACACATAGAGGTTGGCTAGCAGTACCTGAATCTCATTATGGCTGAGAAAGATAATCCTCACTGCAGTAACCAGTTCTGATTCAGATTAAAAAACAGTGCAATTATTTTGGCTTAGAATCCTGAGGGGAATTCGAAATCAATTTCAGTTTCTGCATTAAATTGGTGGCCTGATGGAACGGTCAGGCTACAACTAGCTCATAACGGGATATCCTTATATTCCACAACTGGAATAGTTAATTGACAGGTATGCTCACACAGCTGCTGATACTCAATTGGCATTATGCCATCTCCATAAGCTAGGTTAACAACTCCATGAATATTAGGTGCAGGGCCTAATCCTTATGGTTATATAATAATAGATGTATTTGGCGCATAATCTCTAGTGTGTTCTCTTTAAACTCAGCTTTAACTCCATAAGTTCTCATAAAAAGATATTCAAAGGAGGAAGTCGCACTGCTGGTTTGAAAAAAAATAGCAGGAGAAGATAATACTAAGGAACTAAATCTCAGTGGCAAAGCGCTATAGACTCCTTCTAATGTAGTGGTACAGGGTCTTACATACCATAATCTTTTCAATAATTTAGGTTAGGCGCGAGGCTTAGTCTCTTAATCGGCTTGGTAGATAAAATAATAAACAGTACCTCACTGTCTACAATAGCATGACCTTAATCATATTTACTCTAATATCATTTGAGGTACACTCAGATAAGTAACCATCTGAAGCATTAATTGTCTGTACCTCCAATGTGTCTGCTTGTTTTAAAGAATTTTGGATCTCTTCACTAGATTAAGGGCTAGATTTTTAAAATTTCAAAAGTTATAGCAGCTTAGACCCCATGAAGTTTGTGGATATAACAGAGTCAAATGAAAGCTCTTGTTAAATTAGTGGTTGAACATGAGGCGTCAATATTTTTGGCGCCAACTCGCCTCCACTTTCCTCACAGGAGCGATTAGTCTCAATTATCAAAGAATCAACTACTACTCGATGAGTAACTGGAAGTGAAACATCAATTGCAGCCTTTCACCAGATGGAAGGTGAAGAAAGAGATATTTTATACTTGGGTTTTTATATGGGGAGGAGGTAGAAAATCCCTGCTCTACTCCAACCTGTCTTTTCCCAAGTCTTTTCATGAAATATTTTCACTAAATGAACATTAGGCCTTTAACAAAATTTTGGACAGTGATTGTCATGAGGCCCTAAGTTCTTAAAGTAGTTACAAGTGATTTAAGTAAAATCAGATTAATCAAAACAAGTCCAGAAGGCCAAAATTCTTGCTTTGTTGAGACGTCATAAGCTTGTAGGTTATCAGGCTCCCATGGCCTTTGGTTCAGCCTCATAAGTGATGGCACATCAACGGAGATAATTCACCATATGAGTTATATCATTATCCTCACTTAAAAAGGGTATCAAAACCCTATAAAATTCTGTGTAGGGCTCTCAGGCATGGAGGTGGATTCTGGGCGTCAAAGTCATTAATAACGTTAGCCTCAAATAGCGTATGTGCTTCCAAATAAAAACTTGCATTAAACGTTTAAAAAGTTTCATCTCTTTTTAATGAGATATTCAGGATAATCATCTTCAGACTGGTCGCCTTTCCGCTCCACCAAACTCCATGATAAGAAGGTCATTGGCGCTTAAATAGGATATTTCAGACTTCTCTAATTTTGTCATAACTAACTAATGTCTTTTAGAGCTTAACGAGATTTTTACTGCTGCCAGCTTAGTAGTTTCAGGCGCTTGAGCCATACTTATTTCAAATAAGTCTAATAAATTGTGCACATTTGCCTTCTTTTTGAACTTAGGTAAATTAACAGGGTTGACCAGTAGTTGATCTTCATGGCTATAGGGCTGGAGGGCCTGCGGTGACCCTATCTGAATACCTAGGTCAATAATACAAGGAGGAGGTGAGACACAGCGTTGATATGCTGCATCATCTAAGTGCCCTGAACACCAATGACAGGGCTACATGATCAATATCCTGTCTCATCAGTAGGATTTCCGGAGCATCTTGACCCTGTAAAATAACGTGCTGTATTGCCTACTTAAATTGGTTCAGCATTTAAAAAAACGGCGGTGTTCTGACTGCAAAGTGATTTCCATATTAACCATCAATTGGGTAACTGCTTGAATTTCAGCTTTCAGGGTGCATTTTCACCACTAAAAACTTTATAGTTTGTCTCCTGGGATTTAAATTCCTCACTAAGGATCAAGATCTTGATAAAAATTGGGGACAGAATGATCAGTTCTGTCCATATCTTTACTAAATCTTTCACTTGGCAATTGTGACCTGGTAAGATATCAGAGAGAAGGCCAACGTAAGTATTCATGTCTACTTATACATGATAATTTTCAGCAGAATAATTTGGCAGAGCCTCATGGCCAGTCACTATTTCTTCAGAAGTTGCGCTATCTCCGCAGTGTCTGAGTCAGAGACTATAATTTTGGAATTCATGCTAACAACATCTGACACAGGACGGTGAAGGCCCTCATAGTAAGCATCACATGTGGAAATTGGCGCAGCAGCGTCATACTTCTAGCACACAGGAACACACACACCAATTATAAGGTATTGTATGAGTACAATAACCTTGGCCAAAAATTAATTAAAACCAAATATTTGAAAAATTTATTTATTTAAATAAACCGAGGAGCGCACAGATGTATTAAATACTGCCAGTGGCTTTCTCTCTCTCTCTCTCTCTCTCTCCCCCCCCCCCCCCCCCCCCCCTTCTCTCTCTCTCTCTCTCTCTCTCTCTCCAGAGCTTTCTAGTGGTATTCTTTATAAAGAGGCTCTCTCAGCTTCTCCAGGAAATGGTTCTCTTCCCCTTGACATCCTCCTTAGATATGCATTCTCTACCAGAGATCTCATTGGTGCTTTCCATGGTTGCAAAGCAGCACCTCCAATTGGCAGACTAAAATCATAATATCCAAAGTGAGTCAGAATGCAAATATCTAAGGCTTAAGGCATTTCCATAAAAGATATGATATGCCGTATGTAGTCTAATTATTGTCAGACAGCCATAATAAATATAGGACCCTTTTACAAATGATTTTATGCTAGCATTGGACAATGTAGAAAATTATGCTAAAATAAAATTTGATGAGATTTAGTGATTAAGGCCACAACATTGGTAGCCAATAAATTTAAGAAATGAGAAATGTACTAAAGGGATTTTGGGATTTTATTAATAATATATTATTACTTTAGGCCACTCCATATAAAAGCTGGTGCTGCGGGTAAAACTAATTACTGTATCAATTAAATCCGCTATCTACTTATTAGTTAAATTAGGGATAAAGAGAATTAAATTGATAGTATCTTAATGGTTGGTCAAACAAATTACAACAAATCCTTTCATGTATAACTGCAGTTCTGGTCTAGATGATAATGGTGAGAGTGCTACATTGATGGCGTCATCTAACATGGTCTTGTTACTAAAAGCTACCATCTATGGCTTATGATAGTAGCAATTTGCAAATTTATGGATAGATATCCTTTTTAAACTTAATAGATAAAAAAGCTTGTTTCTGATTGGCCATACTTTGATCATTTGTGAACTTTCTTTTATCAAATCTTCTTGTAAATGGGCCCAGGTTGTACAGACTTTCAGATAAGGTACTATAGAATACTGTGAAGCTTTACTAAGACAGTTGAAAAGGTACTTCACTTTTTGTCTATTTATGGCATCTTCCATAGCATCTTCATAAAGGAATATGAGAGAAACTATAGTCCCTCTTCAGGCACAAATGTATCCTAGAACCTGGAATTAATCCCAGTATTAATAATGGAGGTAGATAGAAATAATAACACCCGTGTTATTAGCCAAGTTAGGTTCAGAGGATTCTGTGGCAGGGTATCCAGAGGAGTTGGCTTGATCAAACTGAGCAAACATTATATAAATCTTGAGATAAATCAAACATTTTGATACCACATTGCCCAAGTTCTTCTGAGCTATTTGATCCTTTAATAATTATATATTCAGTTTTTATCTCAACTAACCTATTTTTAGTAATTGTTGAGTAATCTTAGATTCTCAAACTTGCATTCAATGGAAGTCATTGAATCCTCCACTTTATCATATATTTGAGGTAAGTTGACCAGGGAGTGTACATCACAGATTTCTTAATGATCCAAAAACAAAACCATAACATGAACTGAAACGCCCAAATTGAGAGTTTTAAGGCAAAAAAATCGAACAAAAACACATCTGACCAGGTTAAAAAGTGGAGAACCACTTACCCACCATGGTGGAAGGGTAAAGGAGATTGTGGTGCTTGGCCTCGGCGGCGTCTTCCTCATCCCAGAACATAGCATGGGCCAAGGAAGAATAAGGGTGTAAGGCATTGACGGTATGCAGTTTGATATATCCAATGAGAAGATGCCCATATAAATTTCCAGATTAATAAGACGAATAATATAATTTTCCAAGGCTTCTTTGGTCTGAATGTGGGCGTTGAGGAGCTTGTGAAAGGGAAATAATTGTGCAGGTAATCTCATCTTTAGGGATTCCATGCTACCACTTCCATGTTCTGGAGGGCGTCATTTGCTGTTTAGTAGAATCTAAGATTTATAAAGTTTGCCCAGTGGTATGATAATCAACGAGATTTTGGGAGAAGAATACCCCATGAATGCATCACCACTGACATAGCAACAGCTTTGCAGAGGGTACAAGAACCGGGCATGGCAGCCACATCAACCAAAATAAGATGGTGGTCTATTCAGATCAGAGCGGCGTTCATATGGTGGTATAGAAACAAGGGTGACTGAGAGTTGTATCTGAATTAAAGCAACTCTCAAGGGAGAGATTGGATGGCTCAACTAAATCAACTAATTCGGAAACCTCTGCCAATAAGCCCCAAGTATCTGGTTAAATTATATTGATGCATCTGCATACGATTGAGTTGAGCTGGTAAATGAGGGAAGATTGGGATCAAGCTATAGTCCAAGCCACTTCCTTAATGGCTGAAGTGGATGCAGTTCTGGGCTGAAGAGGGGCCTGATTAGCTGACGCAGGAGCTGCAGCTGTATCAGGATTTGGGGGAGGGGTGCAGGATCATACATCAGATAGAAAATGCTTCAGGATTGCTGGCAGGTTGGGTGCTGGTGAAGGTGAGTGTTGGAATCCGGGTGATATTATGTTTGCTGGTGCTGTCAACACAGAATTCAATAATTTCGCAGTGATAGGAATAATCCAGTTCTTATCCGCGGCTAAATATTTGTACAAGAAAATAACTACATGTTGTCTTTTATATATATAGTAAATGTTATTAGTAACAAAACAGGGACAAAAAGCGATCCCCTATTAATATATTGTCGCTTAGTATTTAAACTACTTGAGGGCAAATAGTGAGATACCTGAAAACTCAGATTAAGCGTGTAGTGGCTTGTTTTAGGTAAATGAAGATTTATTTATCAGAGCAAACAAATGTCTTTTCACCTCATCTTGACTTCAGTTCAGGCGTGTGATTGACAGCTGGTATTGTATTCATGTGGTGAGGATTTAATATAGTTGATCCAATCAGACATCTGATAATTTTCTATCTCTCAAGACCCCTTCAAGTATAGTAAGGGGCTGGTTTTTTTATAAGTGGCTTCACTAGATTTAAAGCAGTGCAAGGGCGAATTTTGGAGCCAGTTTGCTATTTCTGTAGGGGGTTTGGCAGATTCATAAAAGATAAATTCAAGCAATTCAGCAGAGGGGTCAGGAGTAATTGTATTACTCTGAGAAAACTGATTCTACCAAATATTGGGCAAGGGTTCATTATCATATATTCGAATTATTCTTCACTGTAACATTATATCTAACTAGCCAGATGTCTATTTGTCCAACAGTGGGTTACATATGGCAGAAGCTTCAAGGGAGGGTTTTGTAATCAGGCTAACCAACCATCTGGATGCCACATTTTATATCTTAAATTTCATACTGTAACTAATAATTGGATAGCATGTTCAATCAGTAATAATTTACTATGCCATGTGGCCTCAGCAATTATATGTAGTGGCCTAAAGTATTAATTTATTATAAAGCAGATCCCTAAAACCCCACCAGCTCATCTCTCATTTCCTATCTTAGTGGCATCCAATCCTATGACTCAATCTTTATATCACCTCCTATTTATTTATTGTGCTATCCTAAATGCCCTATGCCAGCATAAAACCATCAGTAATCTTGTCTTTATATTTACTATGGCCGATTAGCCAGTAATTTGACTGTAATTGGTGTATTGCATCTTTATATGAAAATGCCTTAACCTTGGTTATTTGCTTTCAACCAGTTTGGATATCACGAAATTAGTCTGCCAATTGAGGGGTGCTGCTTTGCAACCATGGAAAGCACCAGTGAGATCTCTGGTAGAGTATGAATATCTGAGGAGGATTGTCAAGGGGAAGAAAATCTTTTTCTGGAGAAGCTGAGAGAGTGATATGTAAAGAATACCACTAGCAAGCTCTGGACCACTGGCAGTATCTAATACTACAGTGCGCCCCTTTTTTATATAATAAGCCCCTATTTTTAAATATTTAATTCTATGTTAATTTTTGATCAAGGTTACTGTCATCATGCAGTACATTGTAATTGGTGTTTGTTTACCTGTGTGCTATAAGTATGATGCTGCTGCGCCAATTTCCACATGTGATGTTCACTAAAAGGGCCTTCACCTTGTCCTGTGTCAGATGTTGTTAGCATGAATTCCAAAATTATAGTCTCTGACTCAGACACTGCGGAGATAGCGCAACTTCTGAAGAAATAGTGACTGGCCATGAGGCTCTGCCAAATTATTCTGCTGAAAATTATCAAGTATCAGTAGACATGAATACTACGTTGGCCTTCTCTCTGATATCTTACCAGGTCACAATTGCCAAGTGAAAGATTTAGTAAAGATATGGACAGAACTGATCATTCTGTCCCCAATTTTTATCAAGAGCTTGATCCTTAGTGAGGAATTTAAAACCCAGGAGACAAACTTTAAAGTTTTTAGTGGTGAAAATGCACCCTGAAAGCTGAAATTCAAGAAGTTACCCAATTGAAGGTTAATATGGAAATCACTTTGCAGTCAGAACACCGCCGTTTTTTTAAATGCTAAACCAATTTAAGTAGGCAATACAGCACGTTATTTAGCAGGGTCAAGATGCTCTGGAAATCCTACTGACGAGACAGGATATTGATCATGTAGCCCTGTCATTGGTGTTCAGGGCACTTAGATGATGCAGCATATCAACGCTGTGTCTCACCTCCTCCTTGTATTATTGACCTAGGTATTCAGATAGGGTCACCGCAGGCCCTCCAGCCCTATAGCCATGAAGATCGACTACTGGTCAACCCTGTTAATTTACCTAAGTTCAAAAAGAAGGCAAATGTGCACAATTTATTAGACTTATTTGAAATAAGTATGGCTCAAGCGCCTGAAACTACTAAGCTGGCAGCAGCAATAATCTCGTTAAGCTCTAAAAGACAATAGTTAATTATGACAAAATTAAAGAAGACTGAAATATCCTACTTAAACGCCAATGACCTTCTTATCATGGAGTTTGGTGGAGCGGAAAGGCGACCAGTCTGAAGATGATAATCCTAAATATCTCATTAAAAAGAGAAGAAAAATTTCTGACGTTCACTGGACGTTTTTATTTGGAAGAACAGATGCTATTTGAGGTAACGTTTGTTGCGATTCTGATATGACTGGATGATAAGCACAAATTCAATATGGAGGAATGATTGGAATCTACCGAGTTGTTATGAATATAATTAATTGAGTGCCTTGAAATGAGGCGATATTGGGATTGTTGAGGAATCAGCTGAATTGGACTATTGTGAATTGACAAATGAATAATTGGTGGATCCAATGAGATACAGCGAAGTGAATTACTAAGCCTTGAAAGCGGTACCATCTGATTTCGTTACCATTACAAGCGGGATGAGATGATTGAGGAGGGTAGGTTGTTAGCAGTGTAGAGTAAGTATAACAGCGAGAATCCGCTGTATTAATATATTAAATAAAAAAGAGTTGAGGGAGCGATTGCTCCATATTTATTTATTTATAAGTATATTCTGTCATGTTGAGGACAACAATCATCATATTGTTGGTCCTAATTGCTCAGTGGGTTGAACCCTGTTCAAAAATTTATCAGCGTACCTCTAAAGTATCGCCAATTTTCCAACAGTGGTGCTCACTACAGGGGGCGCATTGATCAATCATATAGATTAACAAGCGTTCCTCAGTTGTTAGTCATGTTGTATCCGTCTTGCTTCACTAAGGAATCATCTCAACACACTGCAACTGTTGAATACGCAGAACTCAAGCTTGCCTTAGATGCTGTGCTCAATTGGAAAAAGGAATTTCTGCAAGAACGTAGTATTGACAAGCTGCCTCCATTTGACAATGATGGGAACATCAATGGGTTTTTTAAACAATTTGAGTTTGCAGTAGAAGGGGCATCAGATCGGCGTAAAGCCAAATTACTAATGTCCACTTTGGATGTTAAAAGTGCAGACCAAGTTACTTGCTATCTTCCAAGCAGTTCTGTTACCTATAAAAAAGTGAAGGATACTGTGCTGTGGTTGTTTGGAGGAACTTCAAAAATGGCGCTACGAAAGGCTGAGTTTATTACCATTGGGTTTCAGCCTAACAAGACCCTCACTGCCTTTGCTGATCAATTCTCAGCAGAAGCCCATGTTTTAATTGGGGCAGGGCTTTTAACTGAATGTTACATTAGCATAGCATTGACCTCTGCTGTGAAACCCTACTGAGAGCTTTTTAATACATTGGCTCCATATTTAGAGGTTGACATATCCTTGCTCAAACTTGTCAAATTCTACGCCGTCTATCTGCTAATTTCCCTCCACCCAATAGAGAGCGGAAACCTAGCACCTCTGCTGCTAGCCTTTTTTATATGGAGGAATCATCCCTCCTTGTTCAGCAATTGGTTGACATCCCCTGGCCTTATCATTAATACAAGCCTCGCTCCTTGCCCAACCCTTGGGGTGCTCCTTTTACAACAACCAAGGTCACAGGTCTTCTGGGGTCAATTGCTTTTCATGTGGTCACTTTGGGCACCTGGCTAGAAGTTGTCACAAACGCCAGGTTCAGTAACTACCGCAGGAGCAGTACCACCAGGGAAAAGTATGAGCGGAGTAGAGATGGGACTCTCTACCTCCGCTATACTGACCCAAAACGTCCCACTGGAACCTATCTCTGTACCTTCAGTGGAAGTTTCTCATTATGATGATGCCTTCTTATATCAGTGACCTGTTGGAGGGGTGAATGTGCTGACACAAACGCAATTCAAGAACATGGAGGAAGTAAGCTCTCAGGGACAACCAAAGCATTATGCTTGTCAAATGTTTGATCACCTTTCTACCAATGAACCAGATTCATTAGCTGATGCGCTTTTTGGAAGAAGTAAGCATGGCCTTCCCATGGATGCTATTGTTAAAGAATACTCCAACATAGGGAAGGGTATTATGAGCTTCTTAGAAAAAAGTTCAGTTAAATGTCCGTGTTATAAACAATCAGAATGCATCTTATTCTGAGTGTACTTACTGTGACACTGTTGTAGCAAAAACCAAATTCATGCAATAATTAATATGGGTGCCCCAATCAACATAGTGTCCATAAAGTTGGTAGCAAGGATGGCGTTAAAGCCTGACGTGGAACATCGTATGGTTTATGGGACTGCAGGCATGGAAAACACAGTCTTTGAAGGAGCGTACAGCGCACTACCTTTGCGATTCAGGTCAATTGTCATTGTGGCCCCAGCCATAGTGGTAACAAACAATGACTATGACCTTTTAATTGGAACTGCTTTTATGCGCCACTATGGGGTTGTTGTTGATATGTCCGCTGAGACATTTGAAATTCTGGAGCAGCAGATCCCGATCTACTTTACCTTCAGTGGAATGTCCAAAGATATGGTAAACATGAGTCATATTAACCTTGCATATGGTGATGTGGTGGTTTTGGTTCGCTATTATCAGCTTAAGCATAAGACACAGGCCCTTCCCAATCAAATTTATAAATATCAAGGGCTACCACTTAAAGCTGCGGTCCCTATATCTATTCCTTCTGGACACCAAGTAATCATAAGCACTGAGTTAGAAGTGGAAGTGCCTGCTAGGCTTTATGGGAGCTCATTGGACCTTATCAGCAATCACAATTCGAGCCCCATGTGGCCCCAGGTATTATACTTCCAGGACATGGGGAGATCAAGGTCTTAGTAGCAAATCTTCAGAATAAACCAATGAAAATCCGCCAACATCAAGTAGTGGCGTACTTACATTTTATTCCAGTTGAAGAGGCCCTCCAGGTTCATGAGTTCAGTTCGCTGGATGAATTTGGCCTGCTCACTGAACCACGACCTGGCGTAATGGCAGTTGTACCGCGCGAAAATTTAATGGGGTTAACAGAAGACCAAAGAGATCAAGTAGAAGCCTTATTTAAAAATACAAGGAGATCTTTGCTGTCGATGATCACAATTTAGGGTGCACTTGGGGGTTGTCCATCAGCTGAACACTGGGGATCAGCCTCCCATTAGGTCTCAGCCCATCCGCTGATCAAGGGCAGTGGAAGAAGTCATCAATGTGGAGATCAACCAGCTGTTAGTGCAGGGTATGTTAAACCATATAAGAGTCCTTGGGCTTCACCTGTCTTAATTGTTAGAAAGAAGGATGGTACTAACCGTGTAGCAATCAACTACCGGAAGCTTAATAGTATCACCAAGAAGGACTCATACCCTCTTCCACAGATTGATGACGCGCTGGATCGGTTAGGTGGAGCTCGCTATTTCTTGGCAATGGATTTGATTTCTGGTTATTGGCAAATTGAGTTGCCCCCAGCAGAACAAGAAAAATGTGCCATAATCACATCCAAAGGGATTTTCCAACCAACTCGTATGCCATAAGGGCTATGTAATGCCCCAGCTACATTCCAACGAGCAATGGACACCATTCTGGGGGATCTGAAGCTGTCATGTGTTCTTGTGTACCTCAACAATATTAATGTCTTCTCGCGAACATTCACTGAGCACCTTACCCATCTAGAAGAGGTATTTCACCGACTAGCTGAGGCCAATATCAAGATCAAGCCCAGGAAATGTCACTCCTTCAAGGATCAATTAGAATACATTGGTTTTGTGGTGGATGCAACTGGGCTGAGACCCTAACCAGCCAAGGTGGAATCTATTCAGAAGATGACTAGGCCAGCTAGTAAACGGGACATTCAGGTGTTTTTGGGGATGGTGGGTTATTACTGACGTTTCATACTCAATTTCAGTTGCATCAGAGGGCCGCTGTTTGAGCTGCTAAAGAAGGATGCCATGTTCAAATGGATGGAACGGCGCCAATTCGCCTTTGATACACTTTGAACGGCACTAATTAGTGCGCCTGTGTCACGCTACCCAAAATACAAAAAAGAATTTATTGTACAAACGGATGCATCTCTTTCTGCTGTGGGGGCAGTTTTGTCCCAAAAAGATGAGGAAGAGAGAGGAGCACCCAGTGGCGTACTGCAGCCAAAGTCTGAATAGCCATGAACGTAATTATACTTTGACTGAGCGAGAGTGCTTAGCAGTGATCTATGCATATAAGCAATATAGAGTCTACCCGCATGGGGTAAAGTTCAAAGTCATAACAGACCACGCATCATTATCTAGTTGCAGAACCTCAAAGAACCTGAAGGCCGTTTGGCTCCATGGACTCTTAAACTACAGGCTTATGATTTTGAGATCCTTCATTGGCCAGGAGAAAAGCATCAGAACGCCAACTGTTTATCTCAATTGCCAACTGTTGCGGTGATGGCGGACCTCAGTGATGTGATGTATGACAAGATTTTCAGCGGAAAGTATGGTGACAAACCACCCCAAGTGATCAAAGCATTAAACGATATGTGAACAAATACTTTCCAATAGAATGGGGAACTGTACAAGCGGATTTGTGATTCTACATGAATTTTCTGCGACCCTCAGCCTAGCTGGAAGATATCATGAGCGCCCACAAGGCAGTCAGACATGGCGGAGTGCACAAGATAATGGAGTTGTTGCACCCTATGTACTATTGGGAAAGTATGAGCTTTGATGTGTTCAAAACCATTTCTTGTTGCTATCAGTGCCAAGTGGAGAAGCCATTCCGCCGTAAGACTTCTTATCAGGTAGTGAAACCCCATTTTGCTTGGAATACTGTTTCCCTGGATGTCGTTGGTCCCTTGCCAACAGGAGCTAACTGGTGTAAGTACTTTCTTGTGGCTATTGATCACCTGACTCGGTGGGTTGAAGCAAGGGCAATACGAGATTTGGGGGCAGTTACAGTGGCCAAGTTTGTAATAGAGTGCATTATTCTGCGGCATGGATGCCCTCAGTTTATTTTCACTGATAACGGAACCAATTTCACCTCACACATCCTCCCCAAACTGAACAAGCTTATGGGTATCCGCGGGGTTCTAATGACCCCATACCACCCCAAATCTAATGGAATGGTTGAACGAGTGAATGGGACTCTGGTGAATATCCTGCAAAAATTAGTAACAGATCGATCATCTGATTGGACCTCCCTTCTTTCCACTGCCATGTTTGCCTACAACATCATTTACTATTCTGCCACAGGGAAAAGTCCCTTCCGACTACTATACGGTTGACATCCAGCTCTTCCAGCGTTACTTTATTTGTGTGTGGAAGATACCGGCAGAGTGGAACCCCATCGCTATTTGACTAACCTTGCAAACATACTGATCAATTGAAAACTGAAGCCTATTCCTTCAGCTTAGCCAAGAAGATCAGGAATCAGTCTGTGGATCAGGTATGACAAAGCGGGTTAGCACAGTTTAAGGTAGGCGACATGGTTCTCTTCCATGACCAGCATGGGTTTGGGCGGAAACACAAGTTGGCCAGTATATGGATCGGTCCGTTTGAAGTCATTGAGAAAACTGGACTCAACGCATATGCTATCAAGGACCCCCTTAGCAGTCAAATCATCAACCAAGTGCAAAGTTCCTCCTGGCATATAAACAATAGGATTCTTATTATCCAGTCAAGGAGGGGGTAATGTCACGATTCTGATATGACTGGACAATAAGCACTAAGTCAATATGGAGGAATGGATGGAATCTACCGAGTTGTTATGAATATAATTAATTGAGTGCCTTGAAATGAGGCGATATTGAAATTGTTGGGAAATCGGCCAAATATGTTGATTGTGGATTGACAAATGAATAATTGGTGGAACCAATGAGATATGGCAAAGTGAATTACTAAGCCATGAAAGCGGTACCATCTGACGTCGTTACCATTCAAGCTGGATAAGATGATTGAGGAGGGTAGGTTGTTAGCAGTGTAGAGTAAGTATAACAGCGAGAATCCGCTGTATTAATATATTAAATAAAAGAGTTGATGGAGAGATTGCTCCATATTTATTTATTTATAAGTATATTCTGTCATGTTGAGGACAACAATCATCATATTGTTGGTTCTAATTGCTCAGTGGGTCAAACCCTGTGCAAGTATCTTTCAGCGTACCTCTCAAGTATCACCAATTTTCCAACAACATTATTGATGACTTTGACGCCCAGATACCCTCCTCCATTCCTGCGAGCCCTTTACAGAAATTTATAGGGTTTTGATACCCTTTTTTCAGTGAGGAGAATGATATAGCTCATATAGTGAATTATCTCCGTTGATGTGCCATCACTTTGAGGCTGAACCAAAGGCCATGGGAGCCTCATAACCCACAAGCTTGGTACGTCTCCCCAAAGCAAGAATTTTGGCCTTCTGGACATTGTTTTGATTGATCTGATTTTACTCAGATCTATTGTAACTATCTTAAGAACTTAGGGCCTCATGACAATTACTGTCCAAAATTTTGTTAAAGGCCTAATGTTCATTTGTGAAAATATTGCATGAAAAGGCTTGGGAAAAGACAGGTTGGAGTAGAGCAGGGATTTTCTACCTCCTCCCCATCTAAAAACCCAAGTATTTAATATCTCTATCTTCACCTTCCAATTGGTGAAAGGCTGCAATTGATGTTTCACTTCCAATTACTCATCGAGTAGTAGTTGATTCTTTGGTAATTGAGACTAGTCGCTCCTGTGAGGAAAGTGGAGGCGAGTTGGCGCCAAAAAATATTGACGCCTCATGTTCAACCACTAATTTAACAAGAGCTTTCATTTGACTCTGTGATATCCACAAACTTCATGGGGTCTAAGCTGCTATAACTTTTGAAGTTTTAAAAATCTAGCCCTTAATCTAGTGAAGAGATCCAAAATCTCTAACACAAGCAGACACATTGGAGGTACACACAATTAATGCTTTATATGCTTACTTATCTGAGTGTACCTCAAATGATATTAAAGTATATAAGCTCAAGGTCAAGCTATCATAAACAGTGGGGAAACGTTTACATTATTACTACTGAGATAGTTAAGAGATTGGGCCTTGCTACTAACCAAAATATAGGAAAGTATATGGTATGGCGGGACTCTATACCACTACATTAGAAGTAGTCTATAGTGCTTTGTCACTGCAGTTTGGTTCCTTTGTATTATCTTCTCCTGCCATTTTTTTGCAAACCAGAAGTACGACTTCCTCCTTTGAATATCTTTTATAAGAACTTATGGAGTCAAAGATGAGTTTAAAGAGAACACACTAGAGATTATGCGCCAAATACATCCATTATTATATAATCATAAGGATTAGGCCCTACACCTAATATTCATGGAGTTGTTAACCTAGCTTATGGAGATGGCATAATGCCAATTGAGTATCAGCAGCTGTGTGAGCATACCTATCAGTTAACTATTCAAGTTGTGGAATATAAGGATATCCCGTTATGAGCTAGTTGTAGCCTGACCGTTCCATCAGGCCACCAATTTAATGCAGAAACTGAAATTGATTTCGAATTCCCTCAGGATTCTAAGCCAAAATAATTGCACTGTTTTTTAATCTAAATCAGAACTGGTTACTGCAGTGAGGATTATCTTTCTCAGCCATAATGAGATTCAGGTACTGCTAGCCAACCTCTATGTGTACCCTATTTGAATTTGGTGACATAAACTGGTTGCTTTTTTACACTTGTTATCAGTTAAAGAAAGCCAGAACATCTATGAATTTGGTCACTTTGATAAACTGGGGATTAATGACTGTAAGGAGCAATTCTTTTTCTCTTTGATTACTAGGAAAGCCTCTATGGGTTGACCAAAAAGGAGAAGGATTAAATACAGCCCTTTTTTCTAAATAGTACAAGGGTATTTTTTCCAAGGACGACTGAAAGTTGGGTTTTTCACAAGATATGCTACGCCATACAGACACTGGAAATCATTCGCCTATATGCCTTCATTGGATTAGGCATTCATAGGTGGCGGATTAGTCATTAATGCTGAAATTAATTATCTTGTGAAGCGCGGGACGTTAGTGCCCTCTAAAAGCCCTCGGCCTCCCTGGAGCTGATCATTAAAAAAAAGATGGTTCCAATAGCATGGCAATATACTATAGGAAGCTTAATAGTATTACCAAAAAATACTTAAATTCCTTACTGTATATTGACAATGCATTAGACTGCTAGGAAGGTTCACAATATTTTATAGTGATGGAAATAATTTTTTGGTCATTGTCAGATTGAGCTGCCCAAGGAGAATCATAAAAAATGCTACATAATTATGGCCCAGGGCCTCTACTAGCCTATGAGAATGCCGTAGAGGCTGTGCAACCCCCTGCAACCTTTCAATGGGATATGGATAGTATTCTTGGAAATTAAAAAAGTACTGCAACCTAGTTTATTTAGATGACATCAAAGTTTTTCCAGAACTTTTACACATCATCCTTAACACCTTAAGGAAGGTTTCTGACAGCTCACCAAGGATGATCTTAAGATCAAGCCACATAAGTGTAAATTTTCATGTGAACATCTGGAATATCTGGGTTTCTCATTGGTAAACATGGCTTGTGGCCCCAGCTGGCAAAGGTCAAAGAGATTAATGTATGGTGTGCCCATTTAGTAAGTGAAACATTCAAGCTTTCCTTGAAATGATTTGCTACTATTACTGGTATGTATAAACTCCAGTAAAATTAGGTGGGCCAATATTCCATCTCCATAAGAACGTAGTACTCTTTGAGTGGACTGGTAAATGTCATCTAGCTTTTGATAAACTCTTGCTTTACCTTAACCAAGTACTGCAGTTGATGTGCCTTAATTTTGATAAAACATTTATTATCCAAACTAACGCTTCTACCACTGCCATCTGGGCAGTGTTATCTCAACTTTATTCTGAGTAAATGAACACCCAGCTGCTTATTGCAATAAGATGTTAGATAGTTATAAACAAAATTATATAGTAACTTAGAAGTAGTTCCTGGCGGTCATTTACGCATGAAAAAACATTTTCAGGTTTATATCCATGGATTCCATTTTACTGTAGTAATCAATCATGCTTCCTTATGTTGGTTACAAAATTTTAAATAGCCTGAAGGACAAGTAGCCTTCTGGGCCCTGAAACTGCAGGCTTATGATTTTAAAATTCAGTGTTGGACAATTACAAGTCTAATATTGTGCAAATAGTGTTTTGAATGAAAAAAGTATTAATATCAGCCAAAATACCCTGGACTATTCTCAGTGGAACCCCTCAAATTGGGGTAATACCTTTATTAATACTTCTCAGGCAAATAGCACAAGTTCAGGTATCAGGGTTACTCCAAATCATTGGCGAAATTAATGGAGCCATTTGGAGGTCCCTCTCCTTCTTACAATTAATTTAGTTCAAACTTTACCTCAGAGACTGGCCCCTTTTATAGGGTTGGAAGGGGTCCCACAAGGTGCAAAAGATTTTCCCGCCCATTGATTGGGTAAAATATTAAAACTTTACCTCACGGATAGATCCTACCTGCCTTTACCATCCATTGGACATTCCATTAAAGCAAGGCAAGTCTCAAGAGCTCCAATAGGTAGAACCCCCATATTCCCTAATTTGGAAATCCGCAGACAAATCTGAATTTGAGCCTTAACACAATTAAATACTAAGTACTGAGATATTGAGAAGGTTCGCTCTTCAATCCCCAATATCAACATAATAAAGTTGTATAAAATCTAGCTTTTTAAATATTAATAAACATTTATATTTTAAGTTTAAGTGGTCTTCTAATAATACCCTAACAATATTTAACCCAGAGTAGAGAAACCTAATTCTCCTGCAAATTATTGTGGTAATTAAGGCGAAAAATGCACTAGTAACAACATAAAGCCTGAATTCCCACAATTAGTGCTCACTACAGGGGGTAGTACACCACAAAATCGTATTAAAACGGAGGTTGGAGGGAAAGTAACCCTCACAACCTCCCCTCTGAAGTAAACCCCAGGTTAGCTACTATGAAACTCCAGCCAGTGCTTTGTCACTTCATAAACGGCTTGAGAAGCACTCTTTGCAAGGCCCTCATGGGGCATCGCCCATCATTCATATTCCCTCTCTTGGGAAAAGTTTACCCCTGGTAAGGGCAGTATTGCCTCCTTCCTGTATGTTTATAAATCAGTGATGAAGGAGCGACTGATCAGAAAAACTCAAATATATCCTACCTTGCTTGAGTCATATGGCTCAAGAGATTATAGTTCCCAACATGGTCAACCTCAGCACCTGGGCGGAGATTAGCAAGCGCTTATGGAGGAATTTGGCTCCACACAGAGTTTACAAAGGCAAAAACATGCCTTTATGTGCCTTAGTAACAAGAGGGAGAGTCAAACATCTCTTTTGTTAGCGATTCTATAGTGAAGCTCAACCTCTGATGTTTGCCAAAATTCTCCCTCTCAACGATGCTATTGCTGCTGTCTTGGCTGAATTGGCGTCTCATCCCTTTTTTGCGATGCATTTCTCTTCCTTTAAGCGCTTCTTCCAAAATATACGGTATATCAATGAGGTCTATTATCGGCAGCTGACTTCTATGAACATGATGAGATTCCTGGAGATATGAAGCAAGAATCTACTATAACCCCTCCAGCCTCTTCTATGGCTATCTCCATTTGAAAATCTACTCCCATAGAGCTTCCAAAACAAGATGCTTCTCCCCAATGTGAAGATAGGCATATAATACTAGCAGTGATGGGGCAGCACACCCATCCATCTCTTGCTCCTCTTGTTTGGCCAGTGAAATTAGCTATCACTTTGCCCTGCTCTCCTCCTTCATCAGAGCGGCTTCCCACAGTGCCCCAAGTGTCGCATTCTGCTAAGGACTTTCCTATCCCCCTCAGCATCCCCTTCAGCCATCTCTAGCTAAAAACCTGTAGCCATGGGGAAGCTCAAACCCTTACGTCAAAGGCTAAAGATAGAGCCTTAACAGTTACAGCATCGCCTCAAAAGTTTACCAGGTAATTGAACGCCCCCAGGACCTTCTCTGAAATAAAGGAAGCTCTGACCTTACATCCCAAACACTGGAATCTTTGACATACATCAATAACCCCTATGATGACGAATATGAAGGGGGTTGTGAAGATGTTGGTCACTATGCCTTAGGAGCCCCAGGTGAAGTGTATATACTCGATAGGTTGAACCCTGAGACTGCCAAAAGACTTGCCTCTACTCTCCATTTTAAGGAGGTCCTCGCTCTGTCCCACAACTTGGGCGAAACCTTAACCAAAGCTGGAGGTTGTCATTAATGGAGTGCAGGTTAGGGCTATCCATGACACTGGGTCCCTGGTGAAAGTTGTGTCAACCAAGCCTATTAAGAAAATAAATTTGGCCCCTGACCATAATTACAATTAAGAATTTGGAACTGCAGGCCCAAACAACACCTGCGCTATTGGGGCATACTCTTCTCTGCCCATCTGTTTTGGGAAACTCATCTTGTCAGATCCAGCGGTGGCTCTGGAAAACAATACCTATGATCTACTCATTGTTACCAAGTTCATGCTTGAGTATGAAGGGATTATTAACTTGAAGCAGGGTTATCTCTCCCTGCTTAACTATGAGGTTCCACTGATTTTGACCAATGAGGAGCTTAAAAAAAATATGCTTGCACAGTTGAGTGTCCTTCTTCCGCCTTATACCTACATTACACCACGGTAGGACGGCATACAAAAGTGTTACCTCAAACAGTGGACGCCCTGGAGGAAATTTTTTTCTATTCTTCTGAAAAGGTGGTCGTCAAGGCTGGTGAACAAATGGTAGTTGACACGAAGATTGCCTTGAAAATCTCACATAACTGCCTACTGCACCTAGTTTGCATTGGCGGTGTTAGACCTCTGGAGCCCCAAGTTCTGCCAGGCGTGCTAGCTCCCACCTAATAACGACCTATTAACCTCCTGCTAGGGAATTTCATCAAGAAGGATATGGTTGTAAAAAAGCATCAGGAGATCGGAAGAGGCATGCTGATTCCCCTTGAGTAAATAAAGCAAGTTCACAGTATTGGGTCTATGACGGATATGGGCTTACCCGCTGAACAATCATCATGTACCCTGCCTTCTGTTCATATCTCCAATGAACTAACCCTAGCTGAGCTGGATAAAGTCCACACCTTACTCAAGGCCTATAGTAACATTTTCTCTAAATCTGACACTGAGTATGGGCACATGAAGGGTTGGACTCATACTATTGACTTCAGGAGGATCGACCCATCCACTCCAAACCCAATCAAAAATTAAGAGTTGAGGAGCTACAGATGCGGACGGAGCTCAAACAGCTTCTGGACGCTAAGTTGCTAGTGCCTTCCCAAAGCCCTTGGTCATCCCCTATACTATTGAAAAAAAAAGAAAAATGGGGTCATCAGGTAGTGATGGACTACCACAAATTGAACATCCTCACCAAGAAGGATAGTTACCCTATCCCCAACATTGATAACGCTCTGGACCTACTTTTTGGGTCTAAATTCTTCTCCGCCATGGACTTGGCTAGTGGGTAATGGCAGATAAACTTTCCCACAGGATCAGAATAAGTGTGTCCTTATCTATAGCAAGGGTTTGTTCTAACCCACTCAGTTAACTCAGGGGATGTGTAATGCGCCTGCTACTTTTCAGTGGGCGATAAATCATATTCTCCAGGACCTTAAGCTGAGCTGTGTGATCGTCTACCTTGATGACATCACAGTCTTCTCCAAGACATTCAACGAGCATCTCACGCACCTAAAGGAGGTGTTTCAATGTTTGCGGGACTCTAAAATAAAGCTTAAGCCCTCTAAATTTACTTTTTTCCAAAATAAGTTGGATTTCCTCGGGCACTCCATATCCTAAGATGGGATACAACCTCTGCAAGATAAAGTCAAAGAAATATCTAAGATGCCCACTCCCAAAACCCTTCGTGACATCCAGGTATTCTTGGGCATGATGGGATATTACCATCAGTTCATTCCCAAGTTTGCCTAGATTATTGGGCTTTTGTACGTCTCTTGGCTAATAACACTCCCTTCTATTGGGGCGCTGAACAACAGGCCGCCTTCGAGATTCTGAAGGCCTTATTGCAAAAAAGGCCTGTCACAAAATCAACCACGGGCTCCGCTAGTCTGCCAGGCAACCAGTATGAAGACTGTTTGCCCTTTGCTTTTTTGCCTTCATTGGCGTACCAACCCCTATATGTTCACGTCCAACCCACCAACTAACTACCAACAGATTCGCCTTTAGCCCCAGGCGTCCTCGGCGTGTGCCCTGGCAAGTCCTGCCCCCTTCCTGGGCAGCTCAGGCACTTCTGCGCTGCCCCACCCTCGTGACCCTTCACCAACCCATCTGGGCATGCCCCGGCAAGTCCATCCCCCTTCCTGGGCAGCTATGGCACTCCCACGCTGCACCCTGCAAGGTGGCGGCCTGTCAGCTCATCCTCTGGTAGCCTGCTGGCCAGGTTACCACCAGTTCCTCATAGGGAGAAGAAATGGGAGCTGGCAGCGCTGACCAATCCAGGCTTGATCACCCGCACCTATTGGGGATCTCCTATCCCACCTTACCCACTCTAGCTGCTCTAAGCTACTTCAAACAAACAGGAAAGATGGGCAAACGAGAGATGTTTATTAGGAGGGAATGAACGACTATTTATACTACTTTCAGGGCTACTGCACCCAAGTACTCTTTGGCCAATCAAATACCGGAAAACCCATCAGCCTCTTGATTGCAAACTTCTATCAGATTGTAGACTCATTCATTCATACTTCATAGCGATTCCCTCCAGATCCGCTCATCTGATCACCAGATATTAATATTAGGTCAATCCATCCTCAACATAAGTCACCAGTTAATTGTATACTGATTCATAATTAAATAGGAATTTGAGCATCTTTGGCATGAGTTGCCAGTGCTCTGAATTAGTTGGTGGAACCATTTTTGGATGATTAATAACACATTCATTGTCTTTCTGCTGGAAACTCCCACAACAATCTTCAGATGGCATTTTGGCATTAAACGCAACTTCCGCTAAACCTAAACTTAATTAAATATATAACATTAAATAGTATTGAACTAGGATATTAGCTGTAAATTAAGCCTGACTAACCAAAACCCCTAATCCTAATACTATTGGAAGGATCCATCTGGTTAAAATCTCGACAAGTACCATTCTACGTCACCCTGACTATGGCAAGCCTTTTATGTTGTTTATGGATGCCTTCGATTATGCTGTTGGCGCTATCTTGGCTCAGCTGGAATAAATGGATTCGATCATCCCATATCTTACTTCAGCAAGATGCTATCAAAAGCTGAGCGCAACTATAACATCACTGAAAAGGAGTGCCTTGTTGTTTTATTTGCGGTCAAATACTATCGCCCTTTTCTTTATGGGATAAATTTTTAAGTAATAACTGACCACGCCTCATCAAAGTGGTTACAGAATATGAAATATCCCTCAGGGAGGTTGGCTCGCTGGGCTCTTAAGCTTCTGCATTATGATATGACCTTTGAGCACTGAGCTGGGACATGCCATATGAATGTTGATGGGTTAACGCGGCTGCCTGTCCTTCACCTTGACAATAGCGAAGCTGAGCAGTTGCATGATCTCCTAATGACTCCTGACGCATGGCTGATGAAGATGAACCAGTACAGAAGATGCTCGCTCGTCACTCCCACAACACAAAAGTAGAGAATGGGAAATTATATAAGAAAGTAAGAGTAAATTGGTTGCCGTATCTCCAGACATCTGAGCATATCCCAGTCATCTTAGAGTCTCACACTATCATGGGGCATGGCGGAGTATGCAAAACCTGAGTGGGTTTAAAGAGCGTTACTATTGGGAGGGTATCATGGAGATCATAGCTGAAGTCTTAGATGCATGACTGACCTGTAAGAAACAAACCAGCTTCAAGACCTGATACCTGTATCAACTTATGACACCACAACAACCTTTCCACACCATAAGTTTGGATGTGGTAGGACCTCTCCCTCAAACTACAGGAGGAAACCGCTATATCTTGGTTATTATTGATCATTTAACCAAGTGGGTTGAAGCTGTTGCTCTCCCCACTCAGACTGCTAAAGCTACGGCTTCCTTCTTACACCAGTACATCTTCACCCAGCATGGGTTCCCCCAGGTCCTCCTATGTGACAACGGGAAAAACTTTTCTTCCCAAGTATTAAAGCTCCTTCGCCACTTCTATGGGAGCTCAACAACTCTTCTCAGCCCCCTATAACCCATCCACAAATGATGCGGTAGAAATAGTTAATGGGAACCTAGTCTCAATACTCTGCAAAATGGCCACTTTAGACCCTCTCCACTGGGATCTCTATTTTCGCAGTGCACTCATGGCCTACCATATTAGCTACCATTGCATCTTCAAGAAGTCCCCTTTCCGTGTGTTATATGGATGAAACCTGGGATGCCAGCATTACTAGCCAATGATATTTTCTCTGATCAGACCGATCCCAAACAAGCCATGAAAAATGACCAAACACAACATCCAATTACAATCAGAGGCCATGACTAGTTTAGCGAAGACTGTTACCAAAGAAGGCCAGGCTACAAATAAGCTCAGGGCCCTTCTTTCTTCATTCCAATTATCCAACTTGGTATTATATTACCAAAACCAAATCACTCCAAGAGATGAAAATCTTGGCTTTATCTAGGAAGGGCCATTCTCAGTTACCTAAAAGCGGGGGGATAAGTGTTCCATCGAATCCCTCTCCTCTGGACTCACCATCAACTGAGTTCATGGCTGCTTCCTTTGACCCTATTCTCCCCCCAACATTCTTGAGGGGGTAATGTTGGACATTTGCCTCCTAGGCCTCAGAATACAAATGATGTGGGTAGAACTTGGCCAAATAGTGGAAATGTCAGACATTTATGAGTCTACAATAAGGAGGAAGTCAATTTTAATTATAATAATGAATTAGTCAGCTAAAAGACCCTGGCCAATCCTCAGTGGAACCCACAAATCAGGGTAACATGATTTTGACTCCTCTCCATGCAAATAAATCAATCACCATTAGTCGGATTACTCCAACCACAAAGTGGACTATAGGACATCCAAAGGACGGTGCTTCCCCAACCATGCCAGGTCCATTCCAGCACCTACATGGAGACCGCCCCCTTTCATAGGCATGGCGGAGGTCCCCCGAGGTGAAAAGATTTTATTGGATGGGGATAGGCTGAAATATATCAAGTCATTACCTCATGGGTACATTTTGGCTAATATTGATTCCCCATCCATCGTTTTGTTAAAGAGATGTGAGTTTGTTGACCTTGATAGGCTAAAATCGCATATTACCAAATTTGTAAAATTCTCAAGCCATACAAACTTTAAGCCTTGACGTTATAATACTTTTATTAATTTATTAGATATATACTCTCTTTTACCCCTGTGCGACATTCAATGAAAACTATAAAATTAAAACTTTTTTATATTTTTTTATTTCAATTATTTTCATACAAGTGGTGCAAGAAGCCCCTCCTCTGATATTGTTGGGTTAGAGGTAAATAATCACCAGAGAGCCTTTTACTGACCCAAACTCCAACAGGGGGTCTTACAAGATGAAGATTTTTCTCACCCATTGATTGGGTAAAATATATTAAAACTTTACTGAATGGACTAGTCCTACCCAGTATTGACCATCCATTGGTCATTCCGTTGAAGCAAAGCAAGACTTACGAGCTCCAATAGGTCAAATCCCCATATTCCTAACTTGGACAATACTAAGGTAACCCAAACTTTGAGCCTTGACTTTTTAAATACTAAGCATTGATTTATTAAGAGGGTTCACTACTTTACCCGCTTGTGAAAACTAATAAAAACTCATAAACCCAGCTTTTTAGTATTCACTTTTTGGTATTATTATTCTAAGTAATGGTGAACAAACCACCTTTATTTATTTTGGCAGTAAAGATTGAATTTCTCCTGCAATATTATTGAAATCTGGGGAAATTTAGCTCCACCAAGCATACACCCAGCCCCAATTCCAACAACGAATTTTAGAAGGCTTTAATTTCAATTCAGTATAGCGTAGCTGTCTGAATACTTCCTTCAAGTGGGCCAAATGCTGGTTAAACGTGCGTGAAAATACAGTTACATCATACAGGAAGACCAGCACATACAACAACTTCAGCTCTCTTAATAGGCAGCCCAAGGCCCTCTGGAAAGTGGCCAGGGCGTTGCACAGCCCCTGAGGTATGTGAGTGGGTTTCAATAAACCCTCACTTGCTATGAGCGCGCATTTCTCTTGGTTATCTGGCGCAAGCTCTATTTGCCAGTACCTGCTGGCAAGATCCATTGCGGAGAAAAATTGGAACCCAGATAAGAGGCGTAAAGAGTTGTCAATCCTAGGTAAGAGGTAGCTAACTTTTAAAGTAATGACATTATGACAGCGGTAGTCCATTATTAGACTATATCCTCCATCCTTCTTCTATGCAGGCAACAACGGTGAGGTTCATGAGACTTTGGGATGGTTTTATCAACCTAGCATCTAATAGTTGTTTTAATTCTTTTGTGACCTTAGCTTCCTCAACTTTAGACTTCCAATAGGGGCGGGTGCAAATTGAAGGGGCATCGCCAAACAAACTCGATGTTGCACCTCCTTCGTCATCCCAAAATCCTCAGGGCCAGTGAAGAATAAATCAGCATATTTTTGGATTAGGGCGTCAGCCTGTTTTTGTTGTTCGCCAGTAAGATTGTCATCAATTTTCACCTTGAATCGGGCTATCATAACATCTTCATATATATTACTAAGTCTCACAGGTCTTCACATCCTTGGATGGACTCAACCTTGTTGAAAAGCAATATGTTTGCACATAGGAAATGGGTCTATTCCAATTTATCTGCATTGGCCAATCAGTAATGTTGGACACTAGGATAGTCAATGGGCTCCAGTAAGTGAAATCCCGCACTCCAGGACAGGTAAGTGGTTCATGGTTGGCCAATTACTCTCTCCTCGAATTTTTAACTAGTCCTGAAGTATGGTAACTTGAAGACCAGTCTCCACTAGGATCTGTGACTTAGGTGGTATGACTACACGGCCAGGCGCGTACACTGGCATTCCTTCCATAGCCTCTACGTGGGAAGGTGAAAGCTTGGTTTTTGTTCTAATTACCCAGTACTCTAGCCATTTAATGCAGTCTGTGTGTTCCAGTAGGCAACATTGGGGTTTCCTCTTCCCTTTCTTCTTAGGAACGTCTCTCATAACCAGAGGAATGTGGTACCCTAAAAATAGAAAAGTATGGATCTTTGTGGCTTATTAGAGTATCAAATGCAACTAGGATCTGGGTGCTAATAAGCAAGTTGTAACGATCATTTTCTAACACAATGGCATGAGCTGTAACAACCAGAGAGCTAAATCGTAGAGGCAAGGAGGAGTAGGCTCCCAGGAAGTGGGTATAATGAGGCCCCACTGTTCCGTAGTCCAGTGAGTGATTCTGGTCTGGTACAACCTTAATCCACTTGCCAGCTGCAAGGAGATAACGTTGACAGGAGAGCCGGTGTCAATGATGGCCAATAATCTCACCTTGTGAAAAATGACCTCTACTCAAGTAACTTTGGTGCCAAAGTGGAGAATCGAGTAAATGGAGTTTCCTGGAGTGAGCGGTCTTGAAAAAGCAGTTTAAGAGGAATTTATATCTTTATTCAAAATTATATAATCTGGGACGTCCAATTCGTCAATTCTCTCCATAACATAACACTCAGTGCATGGAGTGGCAGAAGGTCGAAATTGAGGCATTGCATCATCAGCAGAGGGTGCCTCGTGCCCTAAGCTGACTCCACTTTTCCCAAATCATCAGCTTGTTTCTTCCAACAGGAACCTTCTTGGTGGCTGAAGATTCTTCAATACAAGCATGGGTCGTGACATGGTTTCGATCTCTGAAAGCACCCAATGGCATGGATATTTGTCAATTCCCCTTATTCAGAGCTTGATATATTTATGGTTTGGGTAATTCCATTTTGACTCTTAAGTGTCAAAATAAATTTTACATCTTTTTGGCGTTCTGGAAATAGAGTACCCAGTTGGTAATGTGTTGGAAATGGAGTCAACATTGTGATGGCATCATATAAGGTAACCCGGTAATGGGAGCTAACGCCTGTGCTTTATAATAGAAGCATACCGCACATTCAATATGAGTCTCCCCTCATCTCTTGCAGATATGCATGAAAGCCTGCTTAAAGTTAGAGAGGGTTAATTTACTGCCAAATTTTTTGATAAGGGCCTCCTTAATGGCTGACCACGTGGTGCTTGTCTTGAGATAAGGCATCATTATTTCTTATGCCTTGTCATCCAGACAAGTTTGTATATACTGTCATTTTTGTTGGTTGGTAGCCGGCTCCATCACGCCCTCATATACAAAGAGGTACGGCTGAATCGTCGCAGTCCCTGAGATGTACTTTTCCTTAAAGTAGGTTTGAAATATTAACAGGTTTGTAAAGGGCATGAACAGCAGAAGATAGTGTGCGTTCCAAGTTGGTGGGATCTTTGGTGACTATATCAGTATGCGGGATATCCTTATCAAACTGGCAGCAGATCTCGTCCAGGTCATCCTAAATAATGGTGTAACATTCATTGATGTGCTTAAGGGGAGCCTTAGAATCTAAAAGTTGGCATAGACTCATGATCTCTTCAGACTGTTGGGCCAATTTCTCAGAGAGAGCATCATGTTTATATTCAATTGATTGAATTGGGTAATTATCCTCTTGATGAGGCAATTTGCTTGCTTTTGGGAGGCTACCAGACTGGAGCAGGTGCCAGTAAATTTCACATATTGATTGTAAAAGGAGGGGAAGGTAAAATCAGCATTGAGATGTCACTCCTTGATCATCATCTCAGCTCCTTAATCCACCAGCAATAGTTGTCATTTGAGAGCTTTAAGTTGTACTTCGTGGTCTTCATTGAAAAAGGATCCAGAAGGTGAGGAGACTCCCAGAGGACCTTTTGGGACCTCCAGGCCCAGGGGGCCTTGCTCTCTTTCTCAACCACTGGGTCCTGTTACTTTGATGGTCTCATGTTGCACTGTAGCTTCTGGAGTTGGCATTATCATGTGTTATTCGCTCAGCTGCTGGATACGGCTAAACAAATTTGACAAGTTGAGAATAAGTCACTTGGCAATCATTGCAATTTAGTTGAGGAAGGTGGATAAGGCACGGTCCACTCTCTGGTCCAAGCCAGTGATTAATTGGACCATCCGCTGAGCAAATTTGTTCTCCAAGTAATGGACGACTCCAGTGTCAATTTGATCCAGGTGGCGTTGGATTTTATTGATCTCCAGATGGTTGTTCAAAATGGCCTCCCAATTATCTCAATCAAACTTACAGGCAGCATCATGTAACTCAAAAATCTGGGAGTGAATCTTGTGGGTCAATCCTAGCTGTCGCTGCATCTACATATGGTGGAGCATGAGCAATTGCATGTGATGGTGTAAGTCAGGATGAACAGATTTCTGGAGGTAAGGTTCTAAATGAACCACTCCTACTTTTACTGCTAGCGAGCTCAGGTAAGCTGTAAAGTTGTGTTATGTTGAGGGGAATCCGTGAAGATTGGCTGTGATGAGGACTTTCATAATGTAACAGTTGGATGACCAGTTCTGACCGATGCATAATAAATGATGCTTTTGGTGCACTGACAGCACCAAAGCAGACTAACTTTGAGTAGGGAGAGGTTTGGTGCACCAACAGCACTAAAACATTCCTACACCGAGTTAGTTATGTAATGCCTCTATTGTGGTTGGTCTGACCCAACCACGTGAAAACTCCTTGAAAATAGATACCAAAAAGATTAACATGTAAGCGAGGTATGATAACCCCAAACAACCTTTATTTTTATTCAGTTGATAAAAAGGGCCCACCAAACAGAGCTTTTCTGGGAGCAACGAACAATGCCCCCAGGAGGGATAGCTAGGGGTACAATTTTAAAGAGAACTTCAGAATTTGCGGGTGCGCCTTTTAATGGCTGCCCTTCATGGGCCTCACCTGAATCATTAATTAGGCTCATACAAGCCTAAACTATAATTTGAGTGAGGCACAACCCAGCGCCAAAAACTGACTGAACCAAAATCTTTTTAAACGATTCAACTCAGATTCAGAAAATCTGAACCCAAGTCAAAATGCAACTATCAAGACAAACTCAAATGTTACACATAAGGGGTCATAGCTCCTCTCGGAGAAAGCTCTGATGGTCTGAGCGACACTGGAAACCTAAATTGATAGGTGGATTCATTGGGAACTGAGATAGTTAAAGTCTTGGTCATGCAGAACTCAAGTTCTTGAAGTTGAGGTAGCGTCACATCTTTATTATGGATAGCAATTCATTGGGTCAAACTCATATCCTTCTCCATATTAGGATTGTTGGACTATTGCTGTCTCAACTTCAGCAAAAGAACGTCTTAGGCTAGAATAGTCCCGATTTCTCAAATACCATTAGCCAATTACAAGTCTGACCTCGTAAAATTAACATTTTGGATGGCAATAATGATTAAAATGGCCTAATGACCCTGGGTGATTCATGGTGGAACCCCTCAAATTGGGGTAACAATCTTGTTAATACCTCTCGGGCAAATGGCACAAGTTCAAGCAGTTGGTTTTTACTGACTATGCGGCATAATCTGGGGAGTCATTTGGAGGTTCCTCCTCAGGCCACGTCTAGTTCAAAGAAAACACCTAAGTGGGGACATCCCCATTTATAGGCTTGGCGGGGGTCCCTCAAGGTGCAATAATTTTCTCTAACGGGAGGCTGAAATATATTAGATTGTTACCCCGCGGGTTTGTCTTGCTTAAAAATAACTTTCCATCAGTTGTTCTACCAAAGTGAAGCGAGTTTTCCAAGCTCCAATAGGGTGAATTTCCATATTTAACTAATTTGGACTATACTAAGCTATTCTGAACTTAGCATTAGTTTCCTTTCAACCCTTTATTACAGTTTAGAATACTGAGCGGTATGATATTGAGAGGGTTTGTTTTCTTTCCCCACGACATCACTAATAAAAATTATATAAAACCAGCTTTCCGTTTTGTAAGTGTTTTTTATCTTCATAATAAGTAAAATCATTTGTGGAATCCACAGTAAATCAGCACCAGCGAGCAACAATTTGATGGATTCCCACAAAGTTGTGCTCACTACAGGGGGCTACCTGTACACCTCAAAATTTCAACAAAATAAAATAGAGGCTTTCAATGTGAGTAACCCTTCAACTTTCCTTTAAAAATGCATCAAGGATAGTTGCCTTGAAAAGCAACTAGCAAGCGCTTTATCCCATCACAAAGAGTTTGAACTACGCCCTTTTAAACCCCCACTACAAGACAAGTTCACTTACGGTGAGGGGAGCATTGCTTCATTTTTTATATATATGAATCTGTAATTCAAGGCGCATCTGGCTAGAAAAAAATTAAGCACATACTTTCTTGCTTAAGTCGTCTAACACAAGAGATGATAATTCCTTATATGGAAAATCTGCGTACCTGAGCAGAGGTGAAGGAAGCTCTTTTGGCTGATACGGTTCAAATCAGAGTCTAAACAGGGAAATCAGGCCTTTATGCGCCTTAGCATGTATTAAGTCGAACTGACCACTACCTTTTCTGAGCAGTTTTACCTTGCTGCACAAAGGTTTTTAACTTCTAAAATGCTAACCATTGATGATGTCGTTACAGCCATGTTAATTTAGGTTAGCTTCTCAACCTTCTTTAGACCAGCATATCATTTCAGTGAAGCGAAACTTCAAGAAAGTCCTTGACATAAAAGAGGCCTTGTTAGACCTTGCTGATTTCCATATATGTGTGACAACAAATGAAGCTTTGGTGCAACCTCAAGTGCTAACCATTGAGGAGCTTTCGCTTATAGGACAGTGGGGTGGAACCAACAACCCCCATGGGCCCACCTGTGCCTATCCCCCCTGTGAAACATGCTCCTTCAGCGTGACTTAAAATCAATATCCTTCCCTCTTGTAGGTCTGAGACCTGTAAGGCAGTTATTACCGTGATTCACCCCAGCTTACTAAAGCTGCTGCTTTCCCCTCCAGCCAAAATGGTAGTTGTGTGCCCTAATAGTAACCCCTGTAACAATGAAGGGCCTGCTGAAAAGATGTATGGTCATAGGATAGCTTATCAACCTCCTGTGCCTGTCTCCCCTGCCTCTTTTGCGACATTGCCACTTGTTGCGAAACCTCCCAAGGATGAATTTGAGTTGGTGTTGGAATTTGAGTTGACCACATTATCCAACCCATTGACCAATTAATGAATTCAAAGGTTAGTTACATTTGTATAGTATTGGTAACAGTCGCCAAATGATGGTACTATTGTCAGGGATCATCCTCAATGATATTAAATACAAATTTGATGAGGGAACAACACTCAATAGTCGAATTATCGATATTCGTTCAGAGTGGAATGAATGGGGAGTTGTTGGAAACTACCAAAGCGTTCTAACGCCGGAGGTAGAGAGTAGGATTGTCATTGGTCAAAACAATTGGTTTCGAGTCCCTAATACCAGTTGTTTGGTCGCCAAACAGCCGAGGGTTATGCTGCCTAATAAACTCAAGTTGACAATAACTGATGGGATTTGGTGCCTAACGCTTGATGGTCAAACCAGCATAGGAGCACAAATAATTCCCAGCAGACAGCTGAAAATTTGTGTGTTGATTTAATGTCTATAAAAATTCCCCAAAAATCCCTTATAAAGATAATTAAAACTTAATAATATCTTAGTTGTTTACATTATTTGTTTAACATTATCTTAAGAGAAGAGTGCAAGGATTTTAGATCCTTAGGTTGTTACTATCAAGTCTCCACTTGACTCTGCGAGAAGAGAATAGGGAAAGTGTTCCCTACCAGTACCAGAACATCTATAAAACGAAGAAGCACTTGTCTAGCTTTGGACAAACTAATCAACGAGGCTTTTGGGCATTCAACTCTAATAATAGTCTTAATACTACTATTCCCCCGTTAATTATTTTCATTAAAATCTTCACAAGAATCCACGAATCTGTGCAGTTAAAATCTAGGGCCAGAAGCGAGCAACCATCTAGCGTGCCAGATTTTAACAATTGGTGCTCACTACATGGGGTAGTTGAGTTGTCAAAAGCCAATTTAAACAATGATGTCTTATAAGGAAGAGCTTCAGAAGCTTTGGGCGGAAATACAGGCTGTCAATCAAATGTGCTTAGCTCAGCATCTCAAGATGACGATAGTACCTTAGAGGAGCGTGTTATCAAGGCGGAGGAGATGGTCAAACAAATTAGAGCTGTGAATAACGACCTGTGTGGAAAAGTTGCCTCTTTGAAGAAGAAAGAGGGCAAACTCGTTAAAGAGATTTTATTCCAAAAACTGAACATGAAGCAGATTGAGAACGCATCCAATGTTTTCATGAGGAGATGGAGAAAATGACAAAGCATATTGAGGAATTGGAAAATTGCAAATGTGATTGTGAGAAATTCAAGGCAAATGAGGCTGACTAAAAGGCATGTGAAACTCCAATCATGAAGGCCTCCCCAACTCAAAATCTGCCCAAATCATTTGCTGGTGTGTCAGAAATGACTCCTGAAATCACTTCTATGGCTACTCAAGTAGCTGGTCAAGAATATTCTGTGTGGAGCGACTGAGGAATTTCGAAATATGCCGAAATTGCCCACCTTTCACAAGGATAATGCCCCGGCATTTTTCTGCCTCTTTGAGATGACTATGTTTGGATATGTGGACCGTCAGAAATTGGTAACCATGATAAACTGTCTCAGCACTGCTTGCCAGAATCTTATTCTACCCCACCTCAACGGGGACAACTGGTCATATGTGGAAACAAAAGCAGCAATTATGTTGGAGTTTAGAAGCCCTACTTGGATGGTAAATCGCAAACAAGAGTTCATGGGTATACAATTCCGCAAAGATAAGACCCTGGCTAGTTTTGCCAACCAGTTTTACCAAAAATCCCAGACCTTGGCAGGAGCAAATTTGCTGACTGACTTTGATGCACGCATATCCATGCAGATGGCACTTTGGCCCTACCAAGAATTGCATTGGTTTATGGTAGCAGCGCTAGTAACTCAAACAACGACCTCTCAGATGGTGGAACATCTGAAGATGCTTGAGCCACGTTTGATGCTCTCAATTTCACAATTAAAGTAATTCAACCAAAGGCTCAAAATATTGTCAAATTTGTCGAGTTATCTAAAGAATCAGAGAGCTGAATTGTGATGGGAAGTAAAGCTGAAGTTCAAAAATGAGTGGATAAATCATCAATTTGCTGTTTCCAATGTGGGAAGTCTGGCCATGTAATTGCCCAGTGTCAGGATAAAAAGCCAAAAGATCAGATTAATATCGTTCAGACCCAAGAAGCTAGTTCAGATTCAGGAAAAGGACCAGCAGTCTAGATCAGGGACGTTTTAGTACTGCTGATAAACCAGTCCTGCCTGATACAACGTTTGACAAAATTGATATATCTGACCTGTTGTGGACGATGCCTCACCAGATTTGCTCCATCAGGGGGTTAACTTGGATGTTAACGTGTTAACTCAAGCCAAAGCAAAGGAGATCAATCCTGAAATTGTTAATGAGGTCACTTGACCCTATGCATGACAGTTAGTGGAGAAAATCATATCAGCTGAGAGCCCTGAAGACTTAGTCAAAACGAATTTGGATGAGGCGAACGTTTCTTTACCTAGCAGCTCAATTAAAGTGGCATTCCCTAATTTATCTGCACAGATAATTCACACACTTGAATTTGCAAATAAGGCTGCTATTCATTCAGTAAAAGCATTATTGCAGTACTTGGAGTGTACCTATGTCAATATTCTAGTCAATAGGCAAGAGTACGAGCAATAATTGATAGTGGATCGCCAATCAACATTGTTTCACCAAATTAGTGAACCATATGAAGATATCGCCAGATTTTGAGCATTTAAAAGAGTTTGGAACAGATGGACCAGACATTATCATCTCGTGTGGAGCCTACAGTGTGCTACCACTTTGGTTTGGATCGCTGATGGTGTCAGCTCCTGCCATAGTGCTGGCCAATCCAAATTATGATATAATTATTGGGACGGAGTTCTTGAAAAAGTATGGGGTGAAATGTGATTTTGAAGAAAACACTCTGACAATATTGGGGCAGACGTTGCCTTTGGTGTACCAGCAGAAGGGAGAAATTGTGTTGACAAATAGTAATAATTTTTTTCAGCTTAATTTATAGTGATAGTATTATAACCATTCACTATTAATTAGTCAGATATAAATGGAAACCAATGCCTATGGAATTATGGAGAATCATGGAATACATCTAATGACAAATGCAACGAACACTATTCTGCTGGGAGCCCAAATCATAGTTAGCACTGAGTTAACGATGGAACTCCCAGAACATCTATATGGGGAAATTATCAATCCATGGGAAAAATTTGAGGATCAAACTGCAGGTGGTGCCAGGGATTTTAATGCCAGGTTATTAAGAGATATGAGTACTCTTAGCCAATCTGGGAGAGAAGCTAAGAAAAATTGAAAAAATCAGATCATTGCATTTTTTACACTTGCTTCTGACGCAGAACTTTATGCCTTTTGTGAAATTTGGATCATTTTTGAAATGGAATTGCCAGCAGAAATTTCCAAAAGTGTCAACATATTAGTGGATTATGAGAAGCTAGCTGATCTGACTGAAAAAATAAGTATGAGGATGTGCTCCAATTTTTTGAAAAATATCAGGAGATATTCACTCAGAATAATCATGACTTGGGATGTGCAAAAAACTTACTCTACAAAGTTGATACTGTGGAAAATCCACTGATAAGAATGAGACCTGTTTAAGGTTAAGAGCAGTGGAAGCAGAGGTCAGCAATGAAATTAAGCAAGTTGGTAGAACATGGGTTACTTGTTCCATCATCAAGCCCATGGGCAAATTCGATCTTTTTGGTAATAAAGAAAGATGGATCAATTTGAGTAGTGATTGAATATCGCCAAATAAACAAGATCACTAAAAAGACTCCTATCTGCTGCCTCAAATTGACAATGCACTTTATCTCCTGGGGAAGCAAGATACTTTTTGGCTATGGAACTTATTTTGGGCTATTGGCAAATAAATGTGCCAAAAGAAGATCAGGAAAAAGGTGCAATAATTACCATGTTAGGACTATACCAGATGACCAGAATGCCCCAAGGTTTATGCAACGCAACAATGACTTTCCAGAGTGATATGGATTCAATAATTAGTGACTTGAAGCTATCCTGCGTGCTAGTATACTTAGACAATATCAACATCCTCTTCAGGACCTTCAGAGATTATTTTAAGCATCTGGAGGAAGTTTTCAAGCATTCAGCAACAGCAAATCTTAAAAATTAAGCTGAGAAAATGCCATTTTTAAAAAAGAGCTCAAATACTTAGGGTTTTTCATAAAGTCTAATGAATTACAACTGCAACCCATGAAAATAGAAGCTATTGAGAGGATGTCAACCCCAAAATAGTTTGGGTATTTAAGTTTTTTGTGGGATGGTCGGGTACTATCACCAATTCATCAAATACTTTTCTGGATTACTGAGCCTTTATTCCACCTACTCAAGGATAAAAAAAAGGATTTTTGTGGAATGAAGAGGCACAGAAGTCGTTCAATAATTTCTAAAGCTATCTTATGAGCAGCCCAGTGTTGAAATACCCAAATTTTAATCAGGAATTTATAATTCAAGCAAATACCTTGTTAATGGTAATTTGAGCCATCCTAAATCAATTAGATGACAACGGAGATGAACATCCAGTAGCCTACATGAGCAGAACCCTGTCATCAGCAGAAAAAACTATACTGTGACAGAGTGAGAGTGTTTGGCGGTTATCCATGCCTGTAAACAATTTTGAGTCTATATACATGGTATGCATTTTAAAGTCATAACTGACAACTCATCCCTGCGCTGGCTTCATAATCTAAAGGAACCAGAGGGCCAATTGATACAATGGGCTTTTAAGCTGCAAGCATATGATTTTGAAATTATTCACAGGGCTGGAGCAGTACATCAGAATGTCGACATATTGTCCTAATTTCTGGTTGTTCATGTGATCTATCATCAGGATGATGAACTGTTTCAGTGGATGATCTAAGGAGATATTAAGAATGAACCCCAAGAGAAATTTGGAATACATTATAAAAGGCCATGGAAAATACCAACTTTAATAACAATCATTTATTAAAACAATTGAAGGGAAAAAGTTTTATTTCCTAAACCATTAGAACGAGAGGAAATCATTTGAGCTGTTCATAGGGTTGTCAGCCACAGTGGCCTAAAGAAAACAGTGGATAATATTTGCCAGTATTATTACTGAAAAATGATCAGCTACTATGTCACAGATTACCTAGCCTGTTGTGTGGAATGTCAGCTTCACAAGCTGCACAAGAACATTGTAGGGTACTGGCTAGTACGCTTGGTTTCACATGGCACACAGTGTCCATTGATGTTATGGGACCATTGAGTGTCAGCACTGGAGGGGTGAAGTATATATTTGTTGCAATAGACCATTTAACCAGATGGGTCAAAATGAAAGCCCTCAGCATAGTAGATGCAATGAGTACGGCAAAGTTTATACTTGACCAAGTGATCTATTGGCACAGATGCCCCCATGTTTTATTTAACCGAGGTAAGCTGACCAGGGGACGGACATTACTGAACTAAAACTAAGGATCATAGTAAAAACATAACGATTCAATCAAAACGCCCAAAATGGATGGATCAATTGCTCTATACCTAACAAAATGTCTAACCAGGTGGGCAGCGAATACTGCTATCCCTCCATGGTGGATGGGGAGGGGGATTGGGGGGCTTGTCTTCGTCTGCATCCATCTCATCCCAGAGTAGGGCGCATGATAAGGCAGATAATAAGGGTGTGGGGGCATTGGCGGTATGGGGTTCATTAATCTTGATGACTGGAACTTCTGAATAGTTGTCAGCCATCATAATGCCAACGGTGTATTTGACTAAAGCATCTTCAGCTTTGAGGCGGGCGTCTGGGAGTTTAACAAATGTGGTATTGTTGGTTCAGGTTATTTTTTCTTTTAGATTCCGTGCTAATGTTACCACGTTCTGGATGGCTTCAGTGACGTTTTTGTGTAAAGTTTTCGTGTTAATCTTACTTTGTGCAGTAAGATTTTTGGGGATAACGGGAGGTGGAATTCCTCCTGCGAGTGCAGCCACAGATTTGGTGGCAGCTTTGCAGAGCGGATGGCAATATGGTGTGGCAGCTGCTTCTACTGCAAGCTGGTGGTCGCTGTAGAACAGTTTGGCATTAGGTTGTGGGGCATATTTTTGAGGCAGGAATTTTGCATCCCATTCTGCATTACAGAACTGCTTGACTTGCATTGACAGTTCCTCAACAATGTTACCTGATTCGTCAATCTCATCTAAATACTCCCATGGGTTTTGGTTGAATTGGATTGGGGAATCGACGTATGGTTGAGGATTGGCTGGTTTTCTGGATTTTGCCTGGGATTGAACTGGGGTCCAATCCTGCGCTTGATTGGAAGAATCATGCGTGGCCCTGAGGCAAAGTGGATGCTAATTGGTGGCTGCAGGTGCAGCTGCAGCATCAGGCATTGGAGGAGGGGAAGGTAGGATTTTACCCCATGTCAGAGTTGGCGCGGGGTGGGCGGTAGATTGGTGGGCGTCAGGCAAACTTTCAGCTTTGGTGGAAGTTTCTGAGTATGGGCATTTGCATTTTGAGTGGTCTAACTCGAAACAAAAATGGACAAATCGTCCATCCGCCCTTGACACGGGCCAGAACGGATGGTCAAGGGCAGATGGGATGGTTGCACGAGGTGGAATTGCCAAAGGAATTTTAGTGAATTCAGGGCTGATTGTGGCATATGCCTGAGGCCCAGTGAGGCGTGTGGCCCCATTTGGGACCACAAATTGCAAGATGGAGTTGGCGCCGTAGGCTGCCAAACCTTCCATCAGCTCCTGGTGGAGCACTTCAGGGGGAGGTGGGTGGGCAAACCAGCAAACTGGACCACCAAGGTGGTGTCCGCTGAGAGTTGGGTCCAGATTGTTGGAAGGGGAATATTATTAAATATTAATGGCACCGTTGCTACAATGGCTGCATCAGCTTTACAGGGGAAGCCAAGATCAAAGTACCCCTTATAGGGGCGGAAGTCAATAAAACAGGCTGGTGTCATCACCGCCTGAGCCATTTTGATAATGGCTTGGTTATCGTAGGGGAAGAATTTCCCATATTTGACCCTAAGGCTGAAATGCATGTTGCTCCAGGGGAGCACCAGGGGGCAGCAGGGCACCGCTTGGGTTTGGGTGAGATGGGCATCGAGATCCTTGGGAGGATTGAATCGTCCCAAGGGTTTGGAATGATTGGGTGATCCAGTCTGAGCGCATTTTCCTGTCAGACAGAAAACGGAGGGGGAGTTTTGCTGCTGCCCCATGCTGGGACAGTTGGTGGGGGATCTGACAACATCAGAGAAAGACTTCGGTGTGTGATTAAGTGTTTGCTTTTAATTTACCAAATAAATTGCTTGGAAAGTTATGCTGAGCAGAGAGAGAGCTCAGATGCCCCCATGTTATCCTCAGTGATAATGGAACCAATTTTACTTCATATGTTTCCCAGGCCAAATGAATTCATGGGAATCATGGTGTTGTATCTGTCCCCTATTGTCCAGAAACAAATGGAATGGTGGAAAGAGTTAATACAACTCTAGCCTCAATATTACAAAAATTGGTTGCAGGGAAAACTTCTGCTTGGGGGCATATCTAAGTTTGGTCACATTCGCTTATAATATCATTTACCATTTTGGCAACTAAGAAAACACCATTTGAACTTTTATTTGGGTGGAAAGTCACATTGCGCCAATATTGTATTCAGCAGTGGAGCCATCTTCAGGGATGAGTGCCAAACAATATATATCCTGACTGGCTAATATCCTGATTGAATTACAATCTCAGGTATTTTAAATGAAAATGAAAAGAAGAATAAATGCAAAGAAAGTGGATGACCAGAATCAAACTACTTTGAAAGAATACCATGTGGGCTATAGGTAGCCTATTGTGATACCCATGGGTTTGGGAGAAAAATAAGTTGGACGCCCTATGGATAGGATTATTAAAAATTATCACCAAGTCAGTGAATGATGCCTATAAAATCAAGAATATTGAGTATGGTTGCATAGTCAATAGAGTCCACGTGAAATACTTAAAGTATTGGACTTAAAGGAAAATAATAATGAACAATAGATAAAAGATGCATAAAAAATATAACAACTATAAAATATATTAAAAACGATTTTATTTTTTTGAGAAGTGATGCATATAGTGATATTCCCACCTACTGAGCATGGAGTAAGGCATAAATAGTGATGAGAACAAGTCCCAAAAAATTGGCAGGATCAGGATAGTTTGAAATTAGATTCGCTGGAATAGTCCTTATCAACAAGATGTTGAAACCTCCAGGGGTTGGTAAAGGTGGCAAGGTGCCAGTGAGACCCATCCTGGGGTTTGTACAGGTTGATTATGGAGTCATGAAAACCTTTCCTGGTGTTGGTACAGGTTGAAAGGCAAGATGCCATTGGGACCCATCATGAGGTTTATACAGGTGGACCAGTTGTTCTTTTAACAAGGATGTGAAGATGGGACTGGCGCAGCTTAGTGTCATGGGAACCGCACTTGAGAAGAGGAGACATCAGGTAGCAACCAAGGATAAGAAGTCGTCAAAACTGAGCAGAGCATATGGGCGTTGAGTGAAGACAGAGCTGCACTCCGCTGAGGACATAGAGATATGAAAACCAAATATGGCACAAGCTGAGGAAACTCCCATCCTTGAGGGTTCTATCTTCTGCTGGATAATATGGTCAAGAGGGGGGATATATCGGAATTTGAGTTGACCACATTATCCAACCTATTGACTAATCAATAAATTCAAAGGCTAGTTAAAATTGTATAGTATTGGTAACAGTCACCAAATGATGGTATTATTGTCAGGGATCATCCCCGATGATATTAAATACAAATTTGATGAGGGAACAACACCCATTAGTCGAATTATTGGTATTCTTTCAGAGTGGAACAAATGGGGAGTCGTTGGAAACTACCAAAGCGTTCTAGCACTGGAGGTAGAGAGTAGGATTGTCATTGGTCAAAACAATCAGTTTTGAGTCCCTAATACCAATTGTTTGGTCGCCAAACAGCCTAGGGTTATGCTTCCTAATAAATCAAGTTGACAATAACTGATGATATTTGGTGACTAACGCTTGAGGGTTAAACCAGCATAGAAGCACAAATAATTCCCAGCAAACAGCTGAAAAGTTTTGTGTTGATTTCAACTTTAAAACCCCCCCAAAAAAATCCCTAATAAAGATAATTAAAAACTTAATAATAACTTAGTTGTTTTAACATTAGTTGTTTTTCATTACTATTAAGAGAAAAGTGCAAGGATTTTAGATCCTTGGGTTGTTACTATCAAGTCTCCACTTGACTCTGCGAGAAGAGAATAGGGAAAGTGTTCTCTACCAGTACTAGAACATATTCAAAATGAAGACTCACCTGTCTACCATTGGACAATTTAATTGACGAGGCTTTTGGGCATTCAACTTTAATAATAGTATTCATACTATTATTGCCCCAGTTAATCAATTTCAATCAAATCAACGCAAGAATCCACGAATCTGTGCAGGTAAAATCTAGGGACAGACGCGAGCAACCATCTAGCGGGCCAGATTTTAACAGAGGGGTTGTAATGTTGTTGGTTACTATATATTGGGTGTACCCGCAGAAGTGGAAGTCCCTGATTTATTGAACGCAGGAGGAGTAGAAAAGACCACCATACCTAAGTAAACATGCCTCCACCAAGATCTAGGGTGTTTTAAAGTTATTTACACTGCCAGAGATGCCAATCAGTTTTTGTCTGATTTTATTCGACCTCTTCAGCAGGTTCATACCATAAAATCCATCTTGGATAAATGCCCTGAGACTTCTCGTAAACTATCCTCCACTTTTCAGCTCAAGGAGGTCTTGGCTCTGTCTCCTAACTTTGGAGGAACACTCAACAAGGTGGAATTGGTCATTCAAAAAGTCCAGGTAATGGCCATCCTATGTTTTGGTTCCCCAGTTAACGTAATCTCATCAAAATTGATCAAGAAGATCAAGCTGACGCATTACTTGGGGTATAATCAAGAGTTTGGAACAGTGAGGCAAACAACACTTGTGCCAACGGTCAGGCAAACAGCAAGTAAGAATTAACTGGCGAGCCAGCAAAGTGCCAGAGCACCCAAACGGCAAACCAGAATGCCCAAGGCACTGCTGCTGGTACGGCGGATATGAAACTGGAAAGGAGTTTCACCAATATCTGCCAGTGAGCCAGAATTTTGTACAGGCACAAAATAGAATACCAGATGAACACGGCCATTAACCCTGAGGGGTATGAGAGTGCTGGCGGAAAAGGCGGTTTAATTATCAACATATAAAAACTAAATTGTTGGGGAAGGTTTTTAATGAAAAATTAAGGAACAAAAATCAACCAACAATTTTCTCAGTGCGATGCAACTGATTAAATAGTAGTCAATTTAGAGAAGAAATATGCCGGGATCAGGTCCCTCAAGTTTGACCTAACTGGCGAATTGTTCAGGAATGTGGAGCAGATAATTTAACAGAGAAAAGACATTATAGATTTTGGTGGCAGGCTGAGTCACTATCAGTTCACCCTCAAACGTCCAAACTGAGGCTTGGATACGTTTCCAACAGTTGCGTGATGGCATTTAGCCTGACAAGCAGTGGGGATCCTCTAAGGCCACCCCACATAGGGGTGGGCCCATTTGGTTGGGAACGGGTTCAGGATGCCCAACCCGTTCATGCCTGGTCACTGGGCCGTTCATTTGGTCAGAATCATTTCTTTGGGCGCAATGCCCAATTTGCTGGCAGGGAGCTTTGAACCCTTGTCAATGGTGCCTGATGCTGTTGCCTGCCCATTGGTGATGATTCTCAACGATTTTAGGAGGGAGGGAATTTTCTTGATCATAGTGTTAGCTAAATTGAAACCATCAGCTGTTCTAGCTGATAGATCAGACTTCAATCCTTTTTGACCATTTGAAATTTGCACATTGGGCTGACTGCCACTCAATTTTGTTCTGATAAATTTCAATTTGGCGATCTCAGCGCAGATTTCACTAATTCCCCATAACAGTTCTGCTGAGGTAAGTGTGGGTACCAGAGGAGGGATCCAAAGCGGAAGAGCTGTTACCCAGCGCTTATCTACCATGTAGGCGAGATCGCCTTGAGTAATGAGAGGTACAACCATCCTCTTTGGTACCTTCTTGCTCAGAAATGGGAAAAGAGCCCAATCAACAGCCAGGGGACGTTCCCTGGGACTTATATTACCCTTTCCTTTTTCCAAGAGAAGGGCCCCACCCCTGGGAAACTGCACGAGAGCCACATTCTTGTGCGCCTTGGGTAACTTGATCGCCATAACTGTCATGACTTTTTGGGGAGGGCGAGGAGCATCAGGGTGGGATTAGTGAAATGCTTCGACCAGTTCCATACAGTTTGCACAATTGCGCGCCTTGACCCAACTGTTCTCATATGCTGGATACCCTTTCCAAGCCACTAGATATTGAATGGACTGTTGGGACTTGCAGGATGCCACGATATTCTCCACCTTGGCTTATTCTGCACCCTCAATGATGATCAGTTCAGGTTCCATGGGAACCATACCCTTGAAAGGCAACAGCTGGGAAACGTGGAAGATGGGATGCTGTTTCCAGTGAGCCAGAAGCTTCAACTGGAACGCACCATTACCCAAGACCTCTTCTACCAAATGGGGGCCTGAACGCTTACTTGCAAATTTATGGGAAGGAGCTTGGATTCATAAATGGCGGGTATTGAGCATAACATTAGAGCCCACTGTTATATCATGACCTGGGAGCCAATTATGATCCGCGAACCACTTGTAGTCATCAATAGCTATGATGAGGTGTTCCCGCACCAAGGATTGAGTTGACCTGAAATGTTCAACATGATCCGTGGCAGCTTGGACCTCAGGCTGCAAGCAAGGTCTGACAAAAAATGAAGGATTATAACCCAACGTCGCTTTGTAGGGCAAAAACCCCATAGATGCATGGGTTCCATTGTTATAAGTGAATTGAGCGAGGGGAAGGTCGTTGGCCCAGGTGTCCTGTGCAGCCACATCATAGCAATGCAGGTACTGTTTGAGGACCTGGTTAACTCGATCAGTTTGTCCATCAGACTGGGGATGGTACGCTGTGGAATGGCAGGGGGATATTTTTAAGATCGATAGGAGTTCACTCCAAAACTGCACAGTGAACTGAGAACCATGGTCACTGATGATCTCCTGTGGGAGACCAAACATTAAGAACATGTGATGTACAAAAAGGCGGGCGGTCTCCTCTGATGTAATTGTGGAAGTGCAAGGAATAAAGAGGTAAAATTTAGTGAAACGATCCACCACCACCATCACTGCAGTGAACCCATTAGAGCAGGGGAATTTGACAATAAAGTACACGGACACCGACATCCCTGGACCCTCCGCCTGCTGTAAGGGGTGTAAAAGACATTTCTACCAAAATGGTCTGACTTAGCCCGAGCACAAGTAATGCAGTCAGCGACCAAGCCAGAACTTCTTTTGTTAAACCTGCCCAATTGTAGGTCCATTTGATCAAGTTGATGCATTTCTTATTACCAGGATGACTGACCATGGGGGATTGTGATGTGCACGGAATACCTCAGTTCTGAAGGAGGGAGGAATCCAAATGTCTGACCAAAGATAAATAAGACCCTCCTCCAATAAATATAGGGAGTGTTTATGCTTCTGGTGAGATAACTGTTTGACCAGATCCATGCCCTCAGGTCAGGCCATTTGACTGGTTAAGACCTGAGCAACTAGCAGAGCGTCGGGGGCCAGAGCAACAGAAGAAACAACATGGGGAACAATCAACAGGAATTGGGCAGCAGGATTCATGGTAATAAGGTCCACTTCCTCCGGGTCCAAGGAACAGTGGGTGGGGCTGCGGCTGAGAAAATCAGGAAGTACGTTGAGCGCACCTTTTATGAATTCAAATTTTGAAATTAAAACTGCACAAGTCCTGATAGGTTTGGGCTTGCCAATGTGCCAGTTTTTGGGGTTTATGAAAGTAAAAGAGAGCCTGGTGGTCCGTGCGGACCATTAACTCATGTTGAGCACCCTGTAACAAATACCTCCAATGAGTTAATGCCCATGCAATGGCTGCCAACTCCTTGTCATAAATGGCCCAAGACTGCTCCATAAAGGTGAACTTTTGGGAAAATTAAGCGACCGGATGTTCCAATCCATTGTGCTCCTGGAGCAACACCGCCCCCACTGCTACTGACGAGGCGTTGCATGCTATGATATATGGCTTGGTGGGATCAGCGTGCTTCAAAATGGGAGGGGACATGAACACCTCTTTATTTGATTTGAACGCCTGTTGGCATTCAGGCGACCAGTGAAACAGTACGTTTTTCCCTGTAAGGGGGTGGAGCGTGGCAGCTAGCTGAGAAAGTGCTGGGGAAAATTTTTTTTAAGAAAATGATGGTTCCCAAGAAACTCCGCAGTTGTTTCTGGGTAGTCAGGGTTGGTTGTTCTCAGATGGCGTCCAACTTATTGGGAGGGATTGAGTAACCATCTTTAAGGATGAGGTTCCTGAGGAAGGTAACCTCCTCCTTATAGAACTCACACTTGGAAGACTTGACAAACAAGCATGCCTTATGCAAGGCGGCCACAACTGCTTCCAAGTCAGTAGCGTGTTGTTTGGGAGTCAGGGAGTTAACCATAATGTCGCCAATATATGCAACTGCGCAGGTAAACCGGAGGTCACCCAGTACATTGTCAATCATACATTGAAACGTAGTGGGATCATTCTTTAACCCAAAGGGCATTGTGCAGAATTGGAAGATGCCTTGCTTTGTCCGGATTGCTGTTAACAATCCTTGCCCTTTCATTACCTGAATCTGGTTAAAAACATTGATAAGATCCAGCTTTGAAAACACTCAAGATTTGGCGATGACTTGGCTTATCGTCTGCTCTAAAGGCAGGGGGTAAGGATCGGAAACTGTGTTTTTATTTAAGTGACCATAGTCCACACAGGGGCGGATGGAACCATCAGCTTTTAATGAAGATGATGGGGGATGCGACTGGCGACATCTCCTTAAACAACCACCCTTTTTTCAACGTATCATCCAACCAAGTGTTGAGCGCAGCTTCCTCCTCTGCTGTGTGGGGATACAGCGGGCAGTTGATATTCACAACTCCACCATCGTACAAAATCCACAGTCAAATCTAGTGTGAGGAGGCAGACAATCCGCCTTTTCAGAATCAAAAATACTTTGATAGCACATTAAACTTTCTGGAAAATTGGACGATATGCCCGCAGGAGAGATGAGGGAAGTGATAGAACTACGTCCTTGACTTTTCCTAAGAGTCAATTAGGGGGAATTCACCCCCTGGTTGATCATTAGCAAACAACAGCATGTTAGACTTCAGGTGGATCTTGACATGTTGCTGGCGCCACCATCCCAATCCTAAGATCACCAGAAACACCAAGTTTGGCATAGCAGAAAAGCGGTTGCAGAAGCTGAACTAGTGTATTGAAAATGTGACTGCTCGGCGAACCAGGTATGAGGTTTTGGAGGCTGATGATGCAACCATATTAAAGGGTCTGCATCCAAGTCAAGTTCCAATTATTGGGCCAGTTCTACACTCATGAAACTACATGTGGCTCCAGTGTCCACCAGGGCCTCAAAGGAGACGTGATGGGAACCAACACTAATCTTCATGGGTAATAAGAAATAAACAAAGTTCTCTTTATTGGTAGTTGTGGATGAATCCAGTGATACCGAAGAGATGGTAGTGGGGTCAGGGGAAACCGCTAGGCTCTTATGGGGGGTAAACTCGTTACAAGTTGGGATGTCAGATTCTACAGATATGGGCAAAATAGCCGCGGCAACTATGGGGTGTGGGCTTGAAGTTTTGAGTGGAACGGGACTATTGTGGACAGGAAAAATCTTCTTCACAACCTGGTTCAGTTGGAAAGGAGGGGCCATTGCTGCGCCAATATCTATGAGAAAGGCGTAAATGGTTAAAAATAATGGTTGGTTGATTATGTCAGGCAAACAGCAAGTAATAATTAGGCTGGCCTGCCAGCTAAGGTGCCAGAGCACCCAAACAGCAAACCAGAATGCCAAAGGCACTCTTGCTGGTATGACAGATATGAAATTGGAAAGGAGTTTCACCAATATCTACCGGTGAGCCAGAATTTTACACAGGCACAAAATAGAATACCAGATGAACATGGCCGTTAACCCTGAGGGGTATGAGAGTGCTGGCGGAAAAGGCGGTTTAATTCTCAACATATAAATACTAAATTTTTGGGAAGGTTTTTAATGGAAAATTAAGGAACAAAAATCAACCAACATTTTCTCAGTGCGATGCAACTGATTAGATAGTGGTCAATTTAGAGAGGAAACAAGCTGGGATCAGGTCCCTTAAATTTGACCTAACTGACAAATTGTTTGGGAATGGTGAACAAAATAAATTAACTGAGAACCGACATCAAAGAATTCAGTGACAGGCCAAGTTGCTATTGGTTTGCCCTCAAACGTCCAAACTGAGGCTTGGATACGTTTCCAACAGTTGCGTGATGGCATTTAGCCTGACAAGCAGTGGGGATCCTCTAAGGCCACCCCACATAGGGGTGGGCCCATTTGGTTGGGAACGGGTTCAGGATGCCCAACCCGTTCATGCCTGGTCACTGGGCCGTTCATTTGGTCAGAATCATTGCTTTGGGCGCAATGCCCAATTTGCTGGCAGGGAGCTTTGAACCCTTGTCAATGGTGCCTGATGCTGTTGCCTGCCCATTGGTGATGATTCTCAACGATTTTAGGAGGGAGGGAATTTTCTTGATCATAGTGTTAGATAAATTGAAACCATCAGCTGTTCTAGCTGATAGATCAGACTTCAATCCTTTTTGACCATTTGAAATTTGCACATTGGGCTGACTGCCACTCAATTTTGTTCTGATAAATTTCAATTTGGAGATTTCAGCGCAGATTTCACTAATTCCCCATAACAGTTCTGCTGAGTTAAGTGTGGGTACTGGAGGAGGGATCCAAAGCAGAAGAGCTGCTACCCAGCGCTTATCTACCACGTAGGCGAGATCGCCCTGAGTAACGAGAGGTACAGCCATCCCCTTTGGTATCTTATTGCTCAGAAACGGGAAAAGAGCCCACTCAACGGCCAGGGGACATTCCCTGGGACTTACAATCAGGGCATACTCTTCCCTTCCCATTCAAATTATGAAGCTCATCTTATCAGCCCCGGTAGTGGCCTTGGACAACAACTCCTATGATATGATCATAGGTACCCATTTTATGATTTGAGTATGAGGGAAAATTAACATGAAGCAAGGTTTCCATTCATTACTCAATTACAAAGTCCATTTATTGTTATCCGATAAACATCTCAGCAAGAACGAATACCTTTCCTGGTTGAATACCTATTTTCCACTTTGCCTTTATATTATACCACCTCTGGGTGCAATACTAAGAAATTGCCAAATTCAGTGGATGCTATTGATGGTATTCCTTTCTATGCTGAAGATGAGGTGGTGATTAAGCCTGATGAACAACGAGTGGTTGACACATAAATCTGCTCCAAATATCCCACCACTGTTTATTGCACCTCATAAATATTAAGGGTTTCAGCCCCTTAGAGCCTCGGGTATTGACTGGTATACTAGACCCAGCCTACCAGAGGCCTATCACCCTCCTTTTAGGGACCTCGCCAGCAAGAACATCATTGTAAAAAAACACCAGGAAATTGGCAAAGGCTTATTGGTTCCATGGAGGACATTAAACGTATTCACTTCATTGGCTTTACGCTGGATATGGTCTTGCCTACAGATAACTTGTTATGTTATGTAACCAATGTCCATATCTCGGATGAGCTGACCCCAGATGAATTTAACAAAGTTCTCTCATTATTTGAAGGATTTAGCGACATAATCTCTAAAACAGATAATGACTATGGCCATATTAAGGACTGGAGCCAATCCATTGATGTGGGTGATGCCCATCCTATATGGTCAAAAAACTTACTGAAAGTCAAAGGTGAAAGAACAGCAAATGAGGACAGAGCACCATCAGTTACTAGATGCGGGGTTACTAATTCCTTCACAAAGCCCTTGGTCTTTCCCATTTTTGCTAATCAAAAATTAGAACGGAGGACATTGGATAGTCATGGACTACCACAAATTAAATAACCTCATGAAAAAGAATAGCTATCCTATCCCACGCATTGATGACTCCCTGGCACAACTCTCCAGATTTAACTTCTTCTCTTCAAAGGACTTGGCTAGCAGCTATTGGCAAATGGACCTTTCTCCTCAAGATCTGGAGAAATGGTCTATTTTGAAGTAAGGGTCTCTTCCAACCTGTCAGGAAGATGGAAAGTTAATTTAAGACCAACCTGCCAATTGAAGTTCCAAAGCACCCAAATGACAAGTCTAAATGCCAGTAGCACTACTACTTGCGTGCCTGTTATGAAACCAGGAAGTAATTTCGTCACTGAGTGCCCATGAGCCATAGTTGTGAATAGGAACCTAGCAAAGAACCAGGTGAACATGGCCATGGGCCCCATGGGTTGAGGAAATATAGGTGGGAAGGGAGGTTTTAATTTAAACATAATAAAAACTGGTATTGGGTAGAGGTATTTTTATTAAAAGTTAAATAAAGGAAATTGACCAACAATTTCCTCGGTGTAATGCAACTGAATAAATAGTGTTTGATTTGGTAGTTTTGTCAAAGCAGCTATTGGGGACCTCATTTTGACCTAACCAGGCAAATTTTTGAGGGAGAAGGAATATTGACTTCAATCTGAACTGACAACGAAAGAATCATTTTGAGCTGAGTTGCTATTGTTTCACAAGGAAACGCCTGCCCCAAGGCTTTACTGCATTTACAGCAGTTAGCATGATGGCATTTGTCCCAATGGGCAACGGGGATCCTCCAGGGCCACCCCACATAGGGATGGTCCCAACAGGTCAGAAACAGGTTTGGGATGACCAACCTGCTCATGCCCAGTCGCTGGGGCGTTCATTGAGCCAAGTGGGATTCCTTGAGCAATGATCCCAATATTTGTGATGAGGGTTTTGAATTATTGGCAAAAATCCCCAATGGTGATATATTCCCATTGGGAACAAGGCCCAACAATTTTGAGAGAAATTTAGGGTCAGCAATTGTACTGCTCAATGACTCAATGCCATGGCAATTTTGACTAATTCATTATTTGTCCCCTTATGGCTATGAGTTGCACACCCATCAGGCACTAATCCCATATGGTTTGGACATTTAAATTCTAATTTTGAGGATTTGGCGCCATCAGCTTTATAGAGTCCATCCAGCTCATGGGGATGACAGTTTCTGATGATTTCAGCACAGATTTCCTCTATTTGGTGAACTAACTCTGTGGAGGTAAGCGTGGGGACTGGGGGGAATCTTCAGAAGGAGCGCTGTTACCCAACACTCGTCTACCACATGGGTGAGGTCGCCCTGTGTGACGAGGGGTACAGCTGCCCTCTTTGGACCCTTTTTGTTAGGAAATTGGAAAATCACCTGATCCACGCGTAGGGGACGTTCCCTGGACTTACATTACCCTTTTCTTTTGCCAAAGGTTGGGCGCCACCAATGGGAAACTTCATGAGGGCTACATTTTTGTGAGCCTTAGGCAACTTGATCGCCATCAAAGCTGCAACCTTTGCGGGGGGATGGGGAGCATCAGGATGGGACACGTTGAAAGCCTTCAAAAGTTCCATGCAGTTTGCGTAATCTCAGGCTTGTACCCAGCTGTTTTGTAGGCTGGATAACCCTTCCATGCAACGAGATACTGAACTGACCTCCTAGATCTGCAGGATGCTAAAATGCTCTCCATTTCAGCCTCCTCCACATCCTCAATCACTATCAGCTCAGGATCCAAGGGGATAGTCCCCTTGAACGAGGACAGCTGAGATGCGTGAAAAACTGGATGTTGTTTCCAGTGAGATAGAAAACTTTAACCAGAAAGCACCGTACCCCAAATCCTCCTCCACCAAGTGGGATTCCAGATTCTTGCTTGCAAACTTTTGGGAGGGTACTTGCATCTGAAAATGGCGCATATCAAGCATGACATATGAACCCACCACAATGTCATGAGTGGGAAGCCATTTCTAATCCACAAAACGCTTATAGTCGCCAATAGCCATAGTGAGATGCTCCCACACCAAGGACTGAGTAGACCAAATATGCTCTGCATGATCTGTGTCAGCTGGGACCTCTGGCTTCAGACAAGGACTAATCAAAAATGATGGGTTGTACCCCAAAGTCGCTTCATAAAGGGAAAACCCTGTAGAGGCATGCGTCCCATTATTATAAGCAAATTGAGTGAGAGGAAGGTCATTGGCCCAGGTATCCTGTGCAGCTGAAGCATAGCAGCGCAAGTACTGTCCCATGATCTGATTAACCCGCTCAGTTTGTCTATTGGACTGGGGATAATACGCTGTGGATTGACAAGGTGTAATTTTCAAAATTGATAAAAGCTCATTCCAGAACCGTGCTGTAAACTGGGGCCCACAGTCACTAATAATCTCCTGCGGAAGACCAAACATAGGAACACATGGCGCATGAAGAGACGGTAAGTTTCTTCTAAAGAGATAGTGGATGAGCAAGGGATAAATAGGGAAAATTTTGTATACTGATCAACCACCACCATCACCGCAGTAAACCCATTAGAACAGGGAAGTTTGACAATGAAATCCATGAATACTGATGTCCATGGATCCTCAGCCTGTTGTAATAGTGAAGGAGACTATTCCTTCCTGATCAATCTGACTTGGCCCATGCGCAGGTAACACAATTGGTGATCCAGGATGGTACATCTTTTGACAAGACCATCCAATTATAGGAACACTTAATCAAATTGATACATTTCTTATTCCCCAGATGGCTGACTGTTGGGGGTTGTGATGATCCTGAAACACTTTGGCTCTAACAAGAGGAGGAACACACACCTGTGACTGAAAATGAATAAGACCCTCCGCCAAGGAATATGGTAATTCTTATGAGATGGGAGGGACATTCGTTCTAAAATCTTCGCTCTTTTGGGACAGGTCATTTGGGCTGCTAAAACTTGTGAAATAAGAGGCGCATTGGGAGCCAAGTCCACTGATGAGACCACCGGAGGGATGATAGATAAGATTTAAGTGGGAGGAATAACGGTAACAAGATCCATCTCCTCTGAATCTACAAGGCAATGTGCGGGGTTAGAACTTAAGAAGTTGGGAATAACAATCAATGCTCCTTTCATAAACTCATCTTTGAAGTTAAAATTACACAAATCCTGATAGTTTTGAGCTTGCCTGTGTGCCAACTTCTGTGGTTTGTGGAAGTAGAGAAGTGCTTAATGATCTGAACGCACTGTTAACTCATGGTGAGCACCTTGTAAAAAATATCACCAGTGGTTCAGGGCCCATGCCACAGCTTCCAGCTCCTTATCATAGATAGCCCAAGACTGCTCCATAGGAGATAACTTGCAGGAAAATAGGTGATGGGATGCTCTAACCCCTCATGCTCCTGAAGCAATACAGCCCCTACTGCAAAAGTTGACGCATAACAGCCTATGACATAAGGCTTGGAGGGGCCCGCATGGTTTAGGATAGGGGGAGACAAAAACACCTCTTTAATTGAATTGAATGCCTGTTGGCACTCAGATGTCCAATGAAAGGGGACATTCTTACCCATAAGCGGATGAAGTGGGGTGGCTAACTGGGATAATGCAGGATAGAATTTTTTCAAGAATTTTATAGTACCAAGAAGCTTCTTAATTACTTTTGGGTCGTTGTAGTGGGCCATTTGCGGATGGTATCCAACTTGTTAGGGGGAATGGCGTACCCATCTTTTAAGATAAGGTTGCCTAAAAATGTGATTTCCTCCCAATAAAACTTGCATTTTGAGGTTTAGCAAATAGGCCCGCCTTATTTAAGGCTGCCAATGCTGCTTTCAAATTTTTTGCGTGTTGTTTGGGAGTCAGGGAATGTACCAAGATATCATTGATATAAGCTACCATGCAGGCAAACTGGAGATCACCCAACAAACTGTAGGAATACAGCTTATTTGTGCTTGCAGGTGCTTACGCCGCTGGATCCTACAAAAGTTTTGATAAAATTAATAAAAAAGCAATAATAAAAAACTTGGGTTTATATGGGTTTTTACTAGCAGCGTGGGGTAAGAAAGGAAACTGGTCCCCTTGATATCCAACTGATCCATATTTAAGCTTTATTGACGGTTGGAGGGAATTCAATAGTAAGTTCAGAACAGCTTGTTACCATCTGAATTAGGAAAATATGAGAATGTAGCCTATCAAAGCTTGGAATAGTCACTTTGCTTAGGCTGACCAATGGATGGGGAAATATTTTAGACAATACATACTCATGTGGTAATGATTTAATATATTTCAGACAAACCAGTTGGCTAAGATTCTTTCACCTTGGGAACCTCCATCACCCCTATAAAAGGTGGTGGTCCCCTCTTAGGTGGTTGAAGGGAATCGGATGTGGCAGAAGGAACAGTCAATAGGCTCCCCGGGGTCTGCCACGTGGTTGGAGTAATCTGACTGCTCAATTTTGTGTTTTCCCCTCTAGTTATAAAATCGTATTACCCCAAATTGCAGGGTTCCACTGAGAATTGGCTAGGGTCTTTTGGCCAATACTATCATTAGTATCTTTTAAATCGTTTAATTTAGCATTGCAAACTTGTAAATGGCCAACAATTCCCCTTTTCAGCTGAATTCAACCCAAAACATTCTTATTTTTCAGCTGTGAGGGCAAATGTCTGACATAGCCCCCCTCAATAATGTTGGGGGAGAATAGGGCCATAGGAAACGGTCATGGACACAATTAATGGTAATACCTGTAGCTAAAGATTTGATTAGGCACTCATTTCCTCTCTTGTAAGTGATGGTAAAGGGACCCTCCCAAGTTGATCCAAGCTTACCACTTCTAGGAGTGATGCAGTTATGGTAGTATAATACCATGTCAGATACTTGGAATGTAGGCAGAGGATTTTGGAGCTCATTGGCAGCCTTCCCTTCTTTAATCACCGTTTTTGCTAAATTAGTCATAGCCTCAGATTGGAGTTGATTGATGCGCTGAGACAATCTTCACATGACTTTCTCATGTTCCTCAATTCTAGAGGAAAATATGTCTTTAACTAAGAGGGCAGGTATTCCTGGTTCCCGCCCATACAAGACATGGAATGGGGATACTTTCAAGATCCAGTGGTAGCTAACCCAATACGCCATAAGAGCACTGGGTAAGAATTGATCCCAGTGAAGAGGATCAGAGGAAGCCTTTTTTCTTAGAATGGAAACCAAGGTTCCATTGGCTCTTTCCATAGTCCCATTGATAGAGGTATTATATGGAGCTGAGAAAAGTTGCTGGGCTCCCATAGATGTGGCCAGGATTTTGACTACTCTGGAGGTGAAATTCTTACCATTATCGCAGAGTAGTACTTGTGGACAGCCATGATGAATGAAAATGTTATTGATGTAAAAACGTGGCCATAGCCTTGGCCGTTTGGGCAGAGAGCCATGGCTTCAACCCACTTAATAAAGTGGTCAATGTCTACTAGGATAAATTTGTTTCCACCAGTAGTCTGTTGGAGGGGACCTACTACATCCAAACTGATGGTGTGGAAGGGTTGGTGAGGGGTAGTTGGTTGATATTGGTATCTAGACCTGAAACCAGATTGCTTTTTACACGTAAGGCAAGCTTCCAAGACGTCAACAATAGATTCCATAATTTCATCCCAATAGTACTGATCCTTAATCCACTCATAAGTTTTCTTTGCCCCTCCATGACCTAGGTGGAGTGAGCTTCTAGGATAGCAGGTACGCGTTCTGAAAGCTGAAGGTAAGGCAGCCATTTGCTACCTGCTTATACAACTTCCCATCCTCCACTTTTGCGTTAAGGGAGTGCTGGGATAACATCTTCTGGATGGGCTCATCCTCATCCTCCCATTCATTTGGGGTCATTAAGAGGTCATGTAACCTCTCAGCCTCACTGTTATCCAAATGAAGTATTGGCAGACGAGTTAACCCATCAACATTCATTTGATGGGTCCCAGCACGGTGCATAATCTTCATATTGTAATGCTAAAGCTTTAAAGCCCAGTGAGCTAACTGACCAGTAGGATCCTTCATATTCTGTAACACTTCAACGATGCATGGTCCATAACCACAGTGAAGGTGGTTCCATATAGAAAAGGGTGGTAGTGTTTTACAGCTAACAACACAGAAAGGCACTCCTTCTCTGTTACGCTGTAGTTGCATTCCGCTTTTGAAAGCATTTTAATGAAATAAAACACCGGATGATTAACACCTTTTTCATACAATTGGGATAAGATGGCCTTAACGGCGTTGTCTGAGGCGTCAGTAAACAAGATAAACTGTTTATTGTAATCTGGGTGCCATAGGATAGGACGTTGTTGCAGCAGTTGCTTCATCATCTCAAAAGCGGCCTTTTGTCCAGCACCTCAAAGAAATGGTATTCTTGGTTAATAACCAGACAAGGGGTTTTCTGAGTTGGACGAACTTAGGATGAACTGATGGTAATGCCCCATCATCCCTAAAAATACCTGAATATCCCATAAAGTTTTAGGGGGCGGCAATTTTTGAGATTGCTTCGACTTTGTCCTGTATGGGTTAAATTCCTTCCTGGGAAATGGAGTGACCAAGGAATTCTAATTTCCTTTGGAAGAAGGTACACTTTGAGGTCTTCAACTTAATATTAGACTTACGTAACCATTGAAACACCTCCTTCAAATGATCAAGATGTTTAATGAAGTTCTTTGAAAACACCGTGATGTCATCAAGATAGACGATGATACAAGTTAACTTGAGGTTTTGCAATATGTGAGCCATTGCACACTGGAAAGAGGCAGGTGCGTTGCACAACTCTTGAGGTAATCATGTGGGTTGGAAGAGACCCTCCCTACAGATAAGGGCGCATTTTTCCTGATCCTGAGGAGAAAGGTTCATTTGCCAATAGCCACTAGCCAAGTCCATCGCAGAGAAGTTAGATATGGAGAGTTGTGATAGGGTGTCATCAATGAGGGGGATAGGATAGCTATCCTTTTTTGTAATTTTACTTAATTTGTGGTAGTCCATGACTATACGATGACCTCCATTTTTATTTTTAATCAGCAAAAGGGGGAAGACCAAGGGCTTTGTGAAGGAACTATTAACCCCGCATCTAGTAACCGATGGTGCTCTATCCTCATTTGCTGTTCCTACACCTTAGACTTTCAATAAGGTTTGGACCTAATAGGATGGGCATCACCCACAACAATGGAGTGGCACCAGCCCTTCATGTGGCCATAGTCATTATCTGATTCGGAGAATATAAAACTATAGTCGTCCAGGAGAGTATGAACTTTTTCCAGCTCATCTGGGGTCAGCTCATCCAAGATACAGACGTTGGGTAAGACACATACCAGGTTATCCGTTGGCAGGCCCATATCAATCATAGAGCCTATGTAGTGAATTTGTTCAATGTCCTCTACAAGGACTAACAAGCCTCTGCCAATCTCCTGATGTTTTTTTACAACTATGTCCTTAGAGGTGAGGTTCCCCAACAGCAAAGTAATAGCCCTCTGGTAAGCTGGGTCAAGAATGCCAGGCAATACCTGAGGCTCCAAGGAACTAACGCCCTCAATACTTACGAGGTGCAACAAATAGTGGTGTGGGATTTGAAGCGTGATTTTTGTGTCATCACTCGTTGTTCACCAGGCTTATCTAGACCTCATCTGCAGCATAGAAAGGGATACCTTCCCTAGCATCCACTGAATCAGGCAATTTCTTTGTGTTGCGCCCAGAAGTGGAATAAGGCAAAGTTATAGCTGAGAGGGTATTTGACCAGGCAATAGTATTCATGCTTGCTGGGCTCATTATTGGATAAGACTAACGGGACTTCATGTTGAGTAACGAGAGGAAACTTTGCTTCATGTTGATTATTCCCTCAACTCATTCATAAATTGAGTGCCGATGAGCATATCAATTGCATTGTTGTCCAAAGCCACAGCAGGAACTGATAAAAAAACTTTCCATTTCTAATGGAAAGAGTATGCCTTGATTGTAAGGGTATTATTGGGGCCTGAGGTTCCAAATTCTTACGTGTACTCAAAGTCAGGCGCTAGCTTTATCTTCTTGAGAAGCTTAGTAAAGATCACGTTAACTGAAGAACCAGTGTCCAGGATGGCCAGTATTCAGACCTTTTGAATGACCACTTCAACCTTAGTGAGCGTCCCTCCAAAGTTAGGCAACAAAGCCAAGACCTCCTTGAGCTGGAATGTGGAAGTTAGATTTTTAGCAGTCTCAGGATATTTGTCCATGATGGATTTTATGGGATGAACCCGCTGAAGATGTCATATCAAGCTAGTTAAGAATTAATCATCATATCTGGCAGTGTCAATAACTTTTGACACCCTAGAATTTGGCTGAGGTACGTTTCCTCAGGTATGGTGGTCTCGTCTACTCCTCCAGCGTTCAAATGATCAGGAACCTCTACTTCCACGGGAGCTCCCAATATATAGCAACCAACGTCATTGTAACCCCCCTCAGATTCCTCCCCAAGGGTATTCTCAACAACTGGAAAGACCACGATGTAGGTAAGGGAGATGGACACAGGAGATTGGATAGCCTTAGGGAAAGCCTTTATCAGCTCAGCTGAAGGGGAAGATACAACGAAGGTCACTGATTCATAGGCTGGAGTGATATTTTTGAGTCGCAATGAGGAAACAGGGTGCACTAGGGGATAGGTATAGGTGTGCTCACCCCAAACTAATCTGAATGTGAAAACTCCTCAATTGTTAGGGCTGAAGGTTCCACCTCAGTTTTATTTATTGTTGCGCAGTAATGAAAACCAGCAATGTCCAACAGAGCCTCCTTTATATCGCGGATGTTTTTGAAGTAACATATTACTGAAATGATATGCCTGGCAAGAGAGGGTTGAGAAGCTAACCCAGTTAACATGGCTGCGATAGCATCATCCAGGGTTAGCATGTTAGCCATTAAAAACTTTGTGCAGCAAGGTAAAATTGCTCAGCAAAGGTAGCGGTCAGTTCGCCCTCATACATGCTAAGTCTCATAAAGGCCTGTTTATCCCTGTTGAGGCTCTGCTTTGAACCAAATTCAGTTAAGAGAGCCTCTTTCACCTCTGCCCAGGTATGCAAATTGTCCGTATAGGGAACTATCATTTCTTATGCCAAGTAACTTAAGCAAGGAGGTTGTGTTGAAGTTTTTGCTTATCAGTAGCGTCATGCATAACGTATTAATTTATATACAAAAAGGAAGCAATACTCTCTTCCCCAGGGGTGTACTTGTCTTTGAGAGTGAGTTTAAATGGGCGCTGCTCCAGCTTTAAAGATGGGATAGGGCGCTGGTGAGTTGTTTTTCAAGAGCAACTATCCTTGATGTGCAGGTGTCCCCTGTAGTGAGCACATTTTGTAGGAATCCAGTTTATTTGTTCTTGCTGGTGCTTACGCTGCTGAATCTCACAAATTTTTAGTGAAATTAATAAACAAGCACTAATAAAAAAACTTGGGATTTTATGGGTTTTTATTATCAGCGCAGGGTAAGAAAGGAAAAAACAATCCCCTTGATATCTTACTAATCCGTATTTAAACTGTATCAAGGGTCGGAGGGAATTTGATAGTAAGTTTGGAATGGCTTGTTACCATCTGAATTAGGATATATGAGAGTGTAGCCTATCAGAGCTTGGAGTACTCTTTTCGCTTAGGCTGACCAATGGATGCAGAAATATGTTTACACAATACATACCCATGGGGTAATATTTTAATATATTTTACCAAACCATGCTGGGTAAAATCCTTTCACCTTGAGGGGACCTCCGCCACCCCTATAAAAGGGGGTGGTCCCCTCTTAGGTGGTTGAAGAGAATTGGACGTGACAGGGGGAGAAACCGCTGATGGGCTCCCTAGGGTCCGCTGCATGGTTGGAGTAATCTGACTGCTCAATTTTATGTTTTCCCCTCTGGTATTTGAAATCGTATTACCCCAAATTGCATGGTTCCACAAAGAATTAGTCAGGGTTTTTTGACCAAAACTATCATTAGTATTTTTTAAATCGGTTAATTTAGCATCACAAACTTGTAAATGGGTGCCATTCCCCTTTTTGGAAGAATTTGACCCAAAGCATCTTATTTTTCAGCTGTGAGGGCAAATGTCTGACACACACTATCAATCATTCTTTGGAATGTGGCCAGGAAATTCTTCACCTCAAAGGGCATTACTTGAAATTGGAAAATATCCCTCTTTGTTCAAATAGCGGTAAGCTATTTCTGACCTTCCATCACCCAAATTTGGTTAAAGGCATTAACAAGGTCGTGAATTGAAGACACACGACTTAGCAATCGCTTGACTGATATTTTATCCAGTGGCAAAGGGTAGGGATCATGGACTGTGAGTTTATTTAGGTGACTATAATTCACGCAGGGACAAAGGGAACCATCGGCCTTCTTGACAAAAACGATGGGAAAAGCAACTGGCGATGTCTCTTTAGACAACCACCCTTCCTTAAGAATGTCATCCAACCATGCATTAAAGCAGCCTCCTACTCCGCTGTGTGCGGGTACAAAAACATTTAATATTTACCACCCTTACTGTTGTTCTGAACCTTAGATTGAATTTAGTATGGGGGGAAGACGGTCTGCCTTCTCAGAATTAAAGATACTTTAATATCCCATTAATGCCTCAGGAAAATCCAATGGAAGGCCCTCAGGGGAAACAAGGGAAGTGATGGAGCTGCAACCTTAAATTAGAGAAAGAGAATCCACTAAGGGAAACTCACCTTCCGCCTGGTCATTAGCAAAGGACAACATGCTGGACATCAGGTGAATTCTAACATGCTGTCAACACCACCAACCCACCCCTAAGATTATCAGAAACATCAAGTTCAGCATTGCGGAGAACTGATTGCAAAAGCTGAATTGATGAACAGAGAAAGGTACTGAGCATCAAACTAGTTATGAGGGCTGGGAGGCCAATGAAGTGACCATCACCGTAGGACCAAGTCCAGGTCAAGTTCCAACTGGTGAGCTAACTACATTTATAAAATTTCCCGCTGCTCCAGTGTCTACTAAGGCCTCAAAGGACACATGGTGAGCTCTGATACTTACTTTCATGGGCAATAAAAGTAGGCGAAATTCTTTTTATTGGCAGCTATGGTGAGTCCGTGGATAAGGAAGGGATGCTACTAGGATTGGAGGAAACCACTAGGTTTGCAACAGGAGTAGCTACTTTGTGAGTTATAATGACAGAATATACTAACATGAGCACATGAGCTGCGGTTACTATAGATATTGAACTGGTTAATGATTTGAAACAGGGATTTGATACCAAGGCCACCTCAGTGTCTCCTAGAATGAAAATCCCATTTTGGAGGGTGGGCTTAGATAATTCAAGAGGGACGAGGTTATTGTGGCCAAAGTAGAACATCTTCACAACCTTAATCAGCTGAAAGAAAAGTACCACTGCTACGCCTATCTCAATGATAAGGGTGGAAATGGTTAAGAATAATGGTTGGTCAATTATGTTAGGAATACAGCAAGTTTTATTAGACCAACCTGTCAGTTGAAGTGCTGAAGCTAACAAATGACAAGTCCAAATGCCAGTGGCACTGCTACTTGAACGACTGTTATGAAACCAGGAAGGAATTTCGTCACTGAGTGCCCATGAGCCATAGTTGTGAATAGGAACCTAGCAAAGAACCAGGTGAACATGGCCATGGGCCCCATGGGTTGAGGAAATATAGGTGGGAAGGGAGGTTTTAATTTGAACATAATAAAAACTGGAATTGGGTAAAGGATTTTTATTTTAAGTTAAATAAAGAAAATTGATTAACAATTTCTTCAATGTGATGCAACTGAATAAATAGTGTTTGATTTGGTAGTTTTGTCAAAGCAGCTATTGGGGACCTCAAATTTTGACCTAACCAGGCAAATTTTCAAGGGAGGGGGAATATCGACTTTAATCTAAACTGACTTTTAAAGAATCAGCAGCGGTCCAAGTCACTATCAGTTTTCACGTGAATGCCTGACCCAAGGCTTTACTGCATTTATGATGGTTAGTGTGACAGTGTTTGGCCAATGGGCAACAGGGATCCCCTCAGGGCCACTCTACATAGGAACAGTCCCAACGCGTCAGAAACAGGTTTGGTATGACCAAATCACCTGTGCTCAGTTGCTGGGACGTTTGTTCAACCAAGTGGGATTCCTTGATTGATGATCCCAATTTTTGTGATGAGAGTTTTGAATTATTGGCAAAAATCCCCAATGGTGATATATGCCTGTCAGGTAAAAGGCCTGACAATTTAGTGAGGAATTTAGGGACATCAATCATACTGCTCAATGCCATGACAATTTTGACTAATTCATTATTTGTCCCCTTATGGCTATTAGTTGCACACCCGTCAGGCATTAATCCCATATGTTTTGGACATTTCAAATCTAATTTTGAGGATTTGGCGCCATCAGCTTTATAGAGTCCATCCAGCTCATGGGGATGATGGTTTTTGATGATTTCAGCACAGATTTCCTCTATTTGGTGAACTAAATCTGTGGAGGTAAGCGTGGGGACCAGGGGAGGAATCTTCAGAGAGATTTCTGTTACCAACGCTCATCTGCCACATGGGAAGATTGCCCTGTGTGATAAGGGGTACATCTTCCCTCTTTGGACCCTTTTTGTTAGAAAATGGGAAAATTGATTGATCCATGCAGAGGGGACGTTCCCCTGGACTTACACAACTTACCTGATTACCTCAAGGGTTGTGCGATGCACCTGCAATTTTCAGCACGCTATAGATCGCATCTTGCAGGATTTAAAAATAAGTTGTGTCATCGTTTATCTTGATAACATTATGGTGTTCTCTAAAGCCTTCAATGAACATCTTGATCACTTGAAGGAGGTGTTTCTACGCTTACGTGAGTCAAATATCAAGTTAAAACCCTCAAAATGTACCTTCTTCCAAAGGAAATTGGACTTCTTTGGACACTTCATTTTACAAGAGGGATTTAACCCATACAAGATAAGGTCATAAAGATCTCAAAAATGCCTCCCCTAAAAATTTATGTGATATACAGGTATATCTAGGGAATGATGGGGTATTATCATCAGTTCATCCCTAAGTTTGCCCAACTCAGTGAGCCCCTTGTCCGCCTACTGACTAAGAACACACCTTTCCATTGAGGTGCTGAACAGCAGGCCGCTTTTGAGACGCTGAAGAATCTTCTACAATAACGTCCAATCCTGAGGCATCCTGACTATGGAAACCATTTATCTTATTTAATGATGCCTTAGACTATGCCATTAAGGCCGTCTTAGCCCAATTGGATAAAACGGCGTAGATTATCAAGTATCCTATTTCATAAAATGCTTTCAAAAGTGGAAAACAACTAAAGTGTAACGGAGAAGAAGTGCCTGGCCATTCTGTTAGCTGTAAAGCACTACCGCCCTTTTCTGTATGAAACTACTTTATGGCGGTTATGGGCCACGCTTCTCTGAAATGGTTACAGAACATGAAGGATCTTACTGGTTGTTTAGCATGCTAGGCTCTAAAGATCCAGCAATATGACATGAAGATCAACATTGTGCTGGAACCTGTCACATGATTGTGATGGGTTAACTCAGCAGCCAGTCTAACACTTGGATAATAGTGAGGTGGAGATGTTATATGATCTCTTAATGACCCCTGATAACTGAGAGGATGAGGATGAGTCTGCTTAGAAAATGTCAGCTCAGCACTCCTGCAACACTAAAGTGGAGAGTGGGAAATTGTATAAGCAATTGGGCACAAAGTGGCTGCCTTACCTTCAGCCCTTGTAACGTGTATCTGCTAACCTGGAAGCTCACTCTACCCTAGGTTATGGGGGAGCAAATAAAACCTATGAATGGATTAGGGAGCGGTACTATTGGGAAGACAAAATGGAAACTATTGTCAAAGTCTTAGATGCCTGCCTCACGTGTAAGAAGCAATCTAATTTCAAGACTAGATACCAATATAAATTAACTACCCCTCACCAACCCTTCCACACCATCAGTTTGGATGTAGTAGGTCCCCTCCCACAGACTACTGGTGGAAACAAATTTATCCTAGTAGACATTGACCACTTTATTAAGTGGGTTGAAGCCATGGCTCTATGCCCAAATGGCCAAGGCTACATCCACGTTTTTACATCAAACCATTTTCATTAGTCATGGCTGTCCCCAAGTACTAATCTGCGACAATGGTAAGAACTTCACCTCCAGAGTAGTCAAAATCCTGGATAATTCCATGGGAGCACAGCATTTTTTCTCAGCTCTGTATAATCCCTCTACCAATGGGACTATGGAGAGAGTAAATGGAACTTTGGTCTCTACTCTATAAAAAATGATATCTTTTGATCCACTTCACTGGGATCAATTTCTACCCAGTGCTCTTATGGCCTACTAGATTAGTTATCAATGGATCTTGAAATTGTCCACATTCCATGTCTTGTATGGGCGGGAACCATGAATACCTTCCCTCTTAGCTAAATATGTACTCTCCTCTAGAGTAAGGAACCTGAGAAAGCCATGAGAAGATTGGCTCAGCGCATCATCCAGCTCTAATCTGAGGCTATGACCAATCTAGCTAAAACGGTGACTAAAGAAGGGCAGGCTGCCAATTATCTCCAAGCCCCCTACCTTCATTCCATGTGTCTGATATAATCCTATACTACCATAATTGTATCACTTCTAGAAGCGGCAAGCTTGGATCTTTTTGGGAGGGTCCTTTCACCATCACCTACAATAGAGGAAATGAGTACTCTATAAAGTTCTTGGCTATAGGGATTACCATCAATCGGGTCCATGACTGCTTCCTACAGCTCTATTCTCTCCCCCAACGTTCTTTGGGGGTGATGCCAGACAATTATCATCTCAACTTTGTCAAAAGAATGTCTTGGGCAAGAATTGTCCCAATTTCTTAAATACTATTAGCCAATTACAATTCTGACCTCATGATAATAACATTTTGGATGGCAATAATGACAATAATGTCCTAAAGACCCTGGTTGATTCACGCTGGAACCCCTCAAATGGGGTAACAATCTTGTTAATACCTCTCAGGAAAATATCATGAGTTCAAGCAGTTGGATTGTACCAACTATGCGGTGGAACCTGGGGAGTCCATCAGAGGTTCATCCCCAGGCCATATCTAGTTCAAAGAAAACACCTAAGCGGGGACCACCCCTATTTATAGGTTTGGCTGGGGTCCCTCAAGGTGCAATAATTTTCTCTAACTGGGATTGGCTAAAATATATTAAATCATTACCCCGCGGGTTTGTCTTGCCTAAAAATAACTTTTCATCAGTGGTTCTGCCAAAGTGAAGCAAGTTTTCTGAGCTCTAATAGGTCAAATTTCCATGTTTCCTAATTTGAAACATACTAAGCTATTCTGAACTTAGCATTGATTTCCTTTTGATCCTCAATACATTTTAAATACTGAGTGGCAATATATCAAGAGGGTTTCTTTTCTTTCCTCACGCCATCACTAATGAATATTGTATAAAACCAGCTTTCTATCTTATTTTTGTTTTTTATATTCATTAAAAGTATGTTGTTTGTGGAATCCAGCGTAGATCTGCACCAGTGAGCAACAATTAACTGGGTTCCCACAAGGAGGACTGTATTTGCTGGAGTTATTTATATGGAAGGTAGGTTTTTACTGGGAGCCTTGGAATTACCTAGCAGAAAACACCAGTTTGTAGGACTTCTTCATCCTCTCTGAAGATCAGGGCCTTTGAAGGCTGTTTGATTATTAGTCAAATATGGTTCCTGCAGAATCTCTTAGGGATGGCATTCCCTAAGGAAAAAATCTCTTAATTGAAGTACTTTATGGAGGCAAACTCTGTTAATAGAATGGTCAAATATAATCATTGGTGAAAATAACTATAAAATCTAAAGTTAGGATTAAACCAAAATTTGGAGATATTTATAGTCCTTTGAGGTAATTGAGATCACCTAGGGGCTTGGAGTGATAGTCAGATTGATTAGGGTAAGGAAACCTTTTCTGGTGAGGTGGCAGGAGGCGTAGGCTTTCTTTGAATGTGACTCTTTTTTGCCAGGGCAGCCAATTCTGTGGACCTTTGAGTGGCAAGATCTTCACCAGCTAACTTGGTGCCTTTGCTAGTTAAATCAGTTGAATCTTCCATGGTATGAGATTCCTTTCACCCTTTTGGGAGTTCTTTATTTGAGCCAGTCTCAATACTCCATGAATTGGTGAAGCTTCTTCTATTGAGTTGCAATTTGGGTCATGTATAAATCCCGCTCATGTTTGCCCAATGCTCATAATTTCTGAAAGCCAATTTGGCTATCTTTGGTATTTATTTATGAAATAATATATATAATAAATATATACAATGATTTTTATCTTTATATAGGGGTGAGGTCTCAAAAATATATATAGATAATGATTCTAGAAATGGGGAAAATGAACCAATTTGGAAAAAAGTACTAAAATCTTTTAGGTAAAAAGAACTGCCTTCAAAAAAGGCACTAAAAAGAATGAAATAATTGAGAAAAGTATGAATAATCAATAAATATCTTTTTGAAGTTGGTGCTACATTTTAAATATGCTTTATAAAATTTTACTCAAAAATTTAAATTAGAGCTTATTTTGGTTTGGGTCCATTTATAGACTATAAGCAACTTAGAATATAAAGTGCTGAGTATATAAGAAATGGCTATTATAAGTCATTTCAAAATATGGCACTAATTTCCAAAAGATTTTTTTAGTTATTCATACTTTTCTCAATTATTTCAAACTTTTTAGTGCCTTTTTTGAAGGCAGTTTTTTTCCCTTTTATGGTAGATGGACATTAATAGGCTTACAGTAATTAAGCCTATCAACTATAAAAGTAAACACCAAATTGCATTTTAAAACTATTGAATCTGTTGAATCAAATAAAAACCATAAAATACTCAACCAAAATTATTTAAACTAATTCCATCAACCAATCACCAACAGTAATCAGAAACCAGTGAGCTTCTTGAAAAAAAGTAAATGAGGCAGGTTGACTATGGGACAAATATACCTCACTGAGTTTTTTAAGCCTGTGCTGGTTTTGAACCTTGTTTAAATCAAAACCCAACCCAGAGTGAAGCAGGAACCACCCTGATATGCTACCACTCCTCCCAGTGAGCTTCTTGAATTAACTAAATAACCACCAACTGCTTACCAAAATCAATGAGGCTAATGAATTGATTAAATTACCATCTACAACTCAAAACTGTTGAGCCCATCAAATTGACCATATAGTAACAAACAGCTCACCCAAAATGATATAAAGATTACCATTATACTTTATATATCATTGATACATTCTATATATGATTTTTATTTATCATTTTTATAGATAAGAAGATGAAAAACATCCTAAGGTGGTTCCCAATATTAATAAATAATTGTGGCAACTTTGGCTATTTTTGGTATATTTGTTTATGAGATAATATATATATATATATATGCAATATTAATTATTTTTATATAGAAATAGTGAGTTTTTAAAAAATCATATAGTGATAGTGATTTTTCAAAAAAAGATAAAAAGAATCAACTTTGAAAAATATGATATTTTTTGGGAAGCCAGATTTCCTTAAAAAAGCACTAAAAATTATGAATTAATCTATAAAAGTATAAATAATTAATAAAATCCTTTTAAAGTTGGCACCATATTTCAAACTGCTTTATATAATTTTTCTTACAAATATAAATTAGAGCTTATAATTGATTAGGTCCAAGTATAAACTATAAGCATCCAAGGATATACAGTGCTGAGTATATTTTATTAATGACTATTATATATCAGTTTAAAATATGGCACTGACTTCAAAATTTTTTTTTTGATTATTCATACTTCTTCAATTATTTCATACATTTTAGTGCCTTTTTTGAAGGCAGTTCTTTTTTTCCCTTTTTTGTTTGGTTGAGAGGTTTTTGGGTTTCTGTTTTAGAGGTTTGGATGTTAACTAAAAATATTGATCGGATTAGGTCAATAGTAATACTGTACATATAGATATCATTATTTATTAATTTTTTTAAATTTTTTGTTACCATAATCCAATTAAAATCTTCGGTGGGTATTGAAAGATAAAGGAGTTGTCAGGCGTCATGTTCTAAAGATAAGCCATACCATATCATGTTATATTGTGATGGGCCAGGAATATCTTCAAGTTATAAGGTGCTTCATTCAAGATAAATTATTTCAACCCAAGGTTTTTAGGGTTAGCTTTTCAACCTCCTTATTATTTGAAAAATTGATTTAAAACTTAGTAATTTAGCATTTGGCTTAGTTTTAATATTTACACTTGAATAGCACATCATAATTTTATTTGAATGGTATGGTGTATGATGTATGATATTATAAATTTTATTTGTTTTATCATAATATTTTTTTTGTTTTTTTTAGTACTAGATGGTCCCAAGTTTTATCATAATATTAAAAACTTGCTTACGTTTGTTTATTTGTTGCATAGAATATTGTGATATGGTTAATTAAAATTGATTAAGTAGTTTGGGAGATTAGAGTATACCCATAATAATCTTCATTTATTCGAGGTAAGCTGACCATTAACAGATAATATTATTTATATAATTTTATATACTAGTAGATGGTTATTGATAAGTTTAGGAGTAATCAAACCTATTGAATCAGCCAAAAACTAACCATTCATCCAAACCCAATTGGACCTATTGGATTAATCTAAAACCGCCTACTGCTTGGAAACCCCATTTAAACTATCAAATCAGCCAGTCACTTACTACTTACTAAAATGTCTAACTTGTTAATTAGCCAAATGATCACCAACCGCTTGGCAAAACTATTTAAATATTGAATCAACCGAATATCAAACTGCTCAGTCGTAACAATATACCGACTACCATCGAAAACAATATAGGATTTTCACTTGTTACATATAATTTTACTATGAAAATTAAATTTTTCAATGGGTTATTGTATTGTCATCGGAGATAAATAAGTGCGCCAAATTACAAAGCTCTAGCTAGTTTAGAAAGTAGTTGAAAATCATTCGCAAGATTCCATCACGGATAGATACCACAGTGAGTAGAGAAAAACGTTTTAAAAATCAGTCTTTCCTGATTAGAAAACTTTGGAAGTTTGACTTCATATGTTCACTCTGGGCGATTAACCTTTTATCGATTGAAGGCAAATGGGCCTTTTAGCCAATTGGTAGCTATCTTAGTTTGGCTTTAGCTAGCAATTGAACAAACGGCTATCTAAAAATGGACATTTTACCTTTTAATCTTAGCCTTAAAGTTTTCTATTAATTTAGTTTTTGCTTTTTCAGTTTTTGATAACATTGTTATTGATTGATATAAGTTGCAGAATCTTAACTGAAAGAGCCTTGTGAAATATATAAAACTTATTGTGATTGTTTTATTGAAGCAGTAAAAGTAACTAAAAAAGTATAAAAATCATATTCTTATCTCTGGTTTGTTGTTTTACATAAATTCCTTTCATTTAGAATTTTTTAAGTTAAATAGTCTTTCATACAATACAGAATTCACACAAAAATAAATTGGTTTAAACCGTTTAATTTCAATTACTTGCGAATAATCCTCTGTGTTTGTCCAAACTGAGATTTGTTCGATATCTTTAACGTGTTCTAAATGCTTTTTACACTTGTTCCTTTTTACCGTTTATTTATGTGACCATCATTTTAATATCACCTTTAGAATCTTAAATTAACGTTTTTTGACTTATTTATACATGACTCTTTACTTAACATATACGCTTACTTTTTTGTGCTAGTGATTAACTAGAAATGTTTATTGTTCTAAATTGAATTTTTTGCTAGTCAGGATGTCTTCAAAGAAACACAACCAACGAAGTCGTCAAACAACGACACAGGAATCTTCAAAACGACGCAAAGTAGCTGATGTCCATAAAGTATCTGCAAACTTGGGTGAGCATCTTGCGAAAACATCCGAGAAAAAATTATCTGAAAAGCTTTCAGCCATGAAGGTAATGATTGTTTAAACCATATTTTTTTTATCTTTAAAGTTAGTTTCATCTTTAGTGCAAAGTTTACAATTTACGTAAAAGGTACACAAATATTTATCTATCTATATTTTTTATTTTAGCCCTTAAAAATAACCGATTGTCACTTGTTTCTTGCCTATAAATGATTTTTATTAAGTATTTAAGTTTATGCAACGATCCATTGTAAAAGAAGCACACGAAAAGGAGATTCTTGAATCCAAAAAGAAAATAGCCGAGGCACATTGGGTTGTAAAATATTCTACCCTTCCAATAGAAAGGCCGTAAGCTTTATTGTCGTTTTTAAATCACCTAGTAAAATTAAAGTCGCATATGAAACTGGATATTTTTCTTGGGGCTCCGCTGATACGCATACTGCTGGTGGTCGCAAATCATATGGGAGCTTCAATTCAACTGTTGAGGTAATATGTGGTCAAATGCTTTGACTTTTACAGCTTGTAGTATCAGTTTTAATTTTCTTGTTGTCTCATAATTGATTATTTTAAAAGGTTAAAATTTGTTATTAGAATCTTGAAAAACAGAGAAGGGAAGCTTTGGCTGCCATCGAAGAGCAGAAAGTTGTCAAAGATTTAAATATAGATGATGAAGAGATGACTTCATATATGACCAAAATAAAGGACTGACTTGATAACTAGAGAACTAATCATGGCTTAGGTTACTTCAAATATATCAATATATGCTTTATATATATCTCTTTATCAAATTTTTAATCAAGTTGTATCAACTGCGAATTAGCCTAAGTTTCATCTAAAATTAAAATCAGTCAAAAATATCAAATTTGTTGTATGGTCTGGTTAATATTAAAAATATAAACTCTTCCTATAGTACATACTGAAACCATATTAGAGTATATATGGATAGAGAATATGAAAACCGATGCTCTAATTATATCACGTGTTTAAATAATTTATCCAAGATTTATCATGCTGTGTTTGTTAAATTATTATACCTTTGGCAACGATGGCTAAAAATTAGATCCTTCAATACTATTTTTGCCAGAAGCAAATTGTTGACCTTAATTTTATTGTATAATGATTTGGTACTTTAAAAAATATAAAAAGATACAGCTATAGTTTATAAGCCCAAAATTATATCTAGTCACAGTCTATAAAGTATAATACACTAATTTTTAATAAATTTTATCCTCCGACCCCTAAACTTTGCCTCTTTTCCTTTACTAGGAGCAGTACATTTGTTCAGGATCGCACTTAGTCAAAAGTTTTAGCAGCTAAACATTAACTGTAACAGGTTTCTTAAAAATGATATTAATAAAGCAAACGATTGTTACAACTCACTTTATAGTTAAGCTTAGTTTGTGGCTGACAATTACCATACTGTTATGCTCTCTGTTGTTTAGCCAGTAATATTGCCGTAAATTAAGAAAATGAGATACTATCATACTAAGAAGATTAGCCTCATTGGTCCGTTAATATAAATTTAAATACTGACGGTACTTTAGGTATTAATTTTGTCATTAGGTTGTATAGCTGTCTTTTTCAATACTTTACAACTATAACTGCGTTTACCTTCTAGACTTTTCTCTATCTTCATGAGATAATCGTATAACTAATTCATAAGAAGCTAGCCTATAATATTGTAATTTCCTAGGATAAATGAAATAAAACCAGTTATATATACCCTAAAGAATTTATGATGAGCTTTAGACAGTCATAAATCATAATGAATTATTAATATAACTATTTATAAATTATACTGATAATTTGTAGCCAATGTCTGTAATGATGTAAATTATGTAATTGAATTAGTAAGTTCCTAGATCTATGGATAGCTTCCAGGGTAAGCTAAACAAATTTGACGTTGATCTTAAATATTTGGTGCTACTAGGTTTATATAATCTCTTATATAAATGTTAGTATCAGTACAAAGCTCGGTGGCAACTTTTATCATAAGAATATTTCTAACTATCAAAATATGGATGGAGAAATTGGGTTTACTCATTAGTATCATTACTATGAGAAATATATATGGTATAAGTGATTTCACTTAGTTATGCTGTGCTTTACATTCAATTGGTTATCTAGCCAGTTTTTATATAAGATCAGAAAATTGATAACATTTGATAAAGTAAAAAAGCTTGTCCTACAAGGTGAAGTTTCCATTACTTTCATTAGTAAGTTATTTCTAAGAAAAGCTATATAAACAAAACATTAGTTATATTTTTTAATTTATTTAAGGTAAGCCAACCAGGGGATGGACATTACTAATACTCAATGAGCAAAAGAACCAAACAAAAGAATCAAATGGATCAAAAAACCAAAAACCTACCAAAGAAACCAAAATAAAATCTCCAACCAGGAGAAAGCAGATAATGCTAACCCACCATGGCAGAGAGTGAGGGTTGGACAGCTCTTCTACAGACATATTCAGCTGGTCAGCATCACTGAAATCATTGTAGAAATGGACAAAAGTGGAGAGCCAGGTTGTGAGGCATCAGCATGGTGAGGGTGGAGGTAGATGAAAAGTTGGTTACCTTCCTCAAGATCAGCTTGGTAGACAGCTTTAACAAGTACTGCTATGGGTTTTCAGCTTGAATGTGGGCATCAGGAAGTTGGGAAAAATTGGTGATACTTTGTTGGGTGATTTTAGCAGATGGGTTGAAATCTGCTAGTTGTGCCACATGCATGGCTGCATTAGTGGCTTCAGTGGTCAATTTTGTGATTTCCTTCTGTGCAGCTTTGGGGAAATAAGGAGGAATTCAATTATGCTCAGCCCTTGGTGGTATTGAGAAATGGATTGTGCCACCGCTTTATATAGGATTGGCCAATGGGGTGGGGCCACCGCTGCTAATGCAAGCTGGTGGTCACTTTAGTAGGGGATGGCATTGGGTTTAGGAGTGAATCACTTAGGAGATGGGGATTTGTTGAAATCATAATTGTAAAATTTGGCCCAAACAAATTGAGCAGGCTGAGAGGTTCACTGGAGTCCTCATTGGTGACAACATTACCTGATCTGTCAATCTCAGCCAATAAGTCCCATGGATTTTGGTTCACATAAATAGTGGATGGAGATTTTGGGTGGGTAGGAGTTGAATGGGCTGCTTGGGTGTGAATGGTAGTCCAGGCCTGTTTCTGATTGGTGTGGGTGAAATTGGGTGGGATAGTGTGGGTGAGTTTAGTGGAGGCCAATTTCTCCCTCTGCCCATTGAACAAGAGTGTTGAGAGGAGGGGGCAACAAAATGCCCCATTTGGAATTCACCTAATATGGCTCAGAGGCCACACCATGGAAGTGACTTGGGGGCAGGATTTTTTGGAATGGTCAAGTCTGAAACAGAGAGGACAAATTTGGCAACCATTATCCACCTGAGCTCAAAAAATGCTCAGGTGCAGCGGTGATATGAGCATAGGGGGATTTATTGGGCTATGGCAGGGTGGTGTGGGATTATGTTGGTAGTGGCATGAGGTGCAGCAAGGCGCTCTGCTCCATAAGGGATGGCAAAGACAAGGTTGGGCTGTGTCACATAAGCTAGAAGCTCTGCCATCAACTGATCATATAATAACTGGGGTGGTAGGTGAGATAAGAGGGATGAAAAGGACACCACAAATGTGGTGTCTGAAGGAAGGCAAGTTCTGGTGGTAGGGATGAGAGAGTTTTTGTAAATTAGGGGAGTAAAACCACTGTTGCAGCATCCTCCTTCATCTGGAAGCCAATATCAAAATAGCCCTTAAGCGGGATGAATTGATAAAGCTAGGCAGTTTAAATGCAGCAGTGGCTACATCAATAATTGCCTTGTCAGCATATGGGAACAAAAACCCATAGTCAACTCATAGGCAATATCAGATATTGGAATGAGGGAGGGCGAGAGGATGGGGGTGAGAAGGATGGATGCACGCCAGGTGGAGCGCTAAGTCCTGTAGGGGGACAAAATGGCTGGAAGAAGATGGTAGGCTATTTGACCCCATGCAAATGCATATGCCCGCAGGGTGGAAAATGCTATGTGGTGGAGTACTGCTACCCCACATTGGAGCAGCAGGTGGTGGATCCATGGTCATTTTTTGGAAAATGGGTGTGGCCAGATGGCAGTGGAAAATTAAACACTTTTTCTATATAAAATTTGCTTGAAGTGAAATTGAGTGGAAAAAAGTTTATATAAAAAATAACTAACAGTAGTTTTTGTTAATTATGCACTAGTTAAGCATCTAATATGGAATTTTGTAACAATTTAAAGTATGTTTTCAAAAAATCAGAATGCCTGATAATTATAAATTTTACATCCAATATCAGCAGATATAAGAGAACTAGCTTAGACATATATTGCATATACATAATAGTTAGCTTTCAGATACATATTTGGAAAGTTAAAATTTTTGCTCTAGTTTCCTAAGTTTAAATTCTATCTTAGGAAGTAAAAAGCTTTGCTTATACTATGCTAAAAATATAGTAAAAAGATTATGCAATTACTTTTGTAAAACATGTAGGAAATAAAACTCAGATGAAGGTTGTTCTGTAGCAGCATCATCTACATAAATAAAGAGAATCTGTGCCTCAAAACCAACTGAAAAGAACCCTCACAAAAAATAACTTTAGTTTTTAGGATCAACAGATTTATCTACTATATAAGAAAATAGATCTACATATTTTATCAAATATAGTATGATATCAGATGAGTATATATAGAGTTTGCATATTAATTTTGAGATAAGAAATAGCATCTTTATAAAATCAATCAGCGCCTAAAAACACCATTTGAATTTTTTACTAGGCCTATGACAATGATAGATAGATGCTAACCCTTTATTACTTTAAATTTAAATTTTATGCTTTTTATGTTGTAAAAATATCTTTAATTACTAATTTCATGAGACTTTAAATTTTATCACTTTTCAAAGTATTTGGTTAAATTGTTGAAAAAGTATATATTGGATATACAACACTTTATTATAAAATTCAAATAAATTTTGGCAAATCAATCTTAGGAGGTTATAATTATTTAAGATACTAGTATGTGGTGAGTTAAAACTTAAGTGTATCTGGCTGATAGTAATAAGTTCTTCTATTAAGCTATTATATCCCATTTTCATAAATTAAAACCATTATATATAATAAGCCATATCATAAATCATATGCTAAAAACCACTAAAATTTACTATACAGTTTATTTTATAACTAGAAGTTTAGTTCTCTAGGTATGAGCATTATTGAATTTTTATAATGTTGTAACTACCAGATAAAGTTTTTATAGCTGTACTCTATAATAATGGGATGGTACCTCATTGGTAGAGTATGGACTCAATGACCACTGCCTCTTGAGTTCAATCCTGGTAGATGAACTTTGGGTAGGGGACAATTATGACTGTGTTGGCATTGTGCACCAATGCCCCAAACCAAGATAGCAAAAGTAAGATGGTCCAAGGAGTTCCTTGCCTATCAGAACACCATGCATGGAGGTTTTTTGGGGTTTTGTCCTCCTTTCCCATTAATTCATTTTCCCCTTGATCAGTGCAGTATCATCCCCCAGGTCAGCCCACCTTGAATAAAATTTAGAACGTATTTTTATAACTTTCTAAACCTAGTCTGTTATATCCTTTATAGAAATTAGTTATTCCAGTGGGGTAAATTCTGATGAAATTTGGGAGTGAGTTCAAACCTAGTATTATATAGACAAGAATTTTTCAAAAATTCACAATGTTAACACACCAAAGTGAGTCAAACTTTAATAAGCTCAGAGATACTTTATTAAGTTATATAAAGCCCCTTTATCCCACCCACATATATACTTTTAGAGACTACTATGCTAAAGAATTCATTTGCTAATATTGTGCTGTTAATTTATGTTGCTAAATGGTTTCTATCAACATAAATATTTACTGCAATATGAAAGGGAGATATACTATGCTTACACAAATGAACAAGCTTCATAACTATAGAATAATCTCTACTGTGGTAGAAGGCATATATGGTAAAGCCAAGGTTGATAAAATTGTGATCCTAATGAAAAAGCTTAAAGATTATGTTCTAGTATGACAAATTTAAGTTTGAAGCTTTTATGTGCTTTAGATAGCAAACATCATGGCTAATGTATAGGAAACTCATATTGCTCAAATTATCTGCTAAGTGTACTTTTTTAGTATATGTTTAATTACATATTTTGCAAAATTATAAATGCTTTTTATATTAAAGAAATTAGTAAAAATGATATATTAATTTGCAATGTCAAAATGCACATCTATTGAACTACTTTAGTTTAGTTACACCACATCTAGATTAACATAAACGCAAGAACATAAAATTATCTTGCGCAGTTAAAACATAGTTATTTAAGCAATTTAGAACCAATTTGCAATGTGCAGTTCTCATTACTTAACTGAGTTACATAGTTAAGTATATATTAGCACATTAGTAAGAACTGGCAGATTATAACTTTTACATGATAGCTAGAAGACCTACTTTTTATCTCTAAGATTATTGTCAGATATCCTAATATCAGACATGATGGGAAGAATATATGAACACTTGAATCCCACGACCAAATCAATGCCTAGTTAAGAAAGGGGTTAAAGGAGTTACCTAAATAAATCACCCAGAAAAATCAATAATCATTATGACTTAAATTAACCCTGAAAATTCTAGCAGATCAATTTGAGCCTAAAATATTTCAAGATGAAGTCCTGAATAATTAAAATGAGGAAGCATTAGTAGTTCAGGTGACGACTACTCAGTGTAACACTTGAGGCAGTAAATTAAGATAAAAATAAAAAGGGTAAGAATCAAGAATCTGCCAAACAATCAACTTAGTGATATCAAGTCTTATCTGACTTGGTACTTTCAAAATACAATTTTGCTCTATCAAAATATGATACAAAGGCATTATACTATCCAGAACTCAACCCATGACCAAGAGCGTCCCTTCTGGATATCCCCCTCCACTAATTTTATCAATCCTTTTCCTTTTGGGGTTTATATTGTTAAATGTAACATATAAAAACCCTATCATATACTAATCTAAGTTATATTATTGATTATATATCTCGTTTTGGTACTTGACCTTAATAAATCCACTTCCCTTTACTTACCATAGGATGTATACTCTAGCTAATGGGAAGTAAGCGGTGACTTGGCACCCTATAAAATAAAAACTCTACCTATCATGCATCTTAGAAAGCTTCAAGTATTAACTGTCAGGCTTATTGGGCATAGCACCATTGAGCTTAAAAACAGAAGCCCTACAAGATGGTTCTCACTACAAGGGCTCAGCTGATGCTTAACCATACCAGAAACAAATTGATTGCACCATGGAAGATAACACAATTGATAGTGTCGCCCATTGGGTGAACAACAGATAAGGTGAAAAAAATGAATAAAATGGGAAGTGCACCCATCATCACCTTTAAAATTGTTCAAATAAAACCTATGAAGATTTCCAAGTATCACCATCTAACTTGGATCTACAACTTAAAAGTTCATGATTTGCTTCATGAAGTCGTTAACCCAGGAAAAAGAGCCAGCCATGAAAGGGAATCTGCTGTGGACAGGAAAAATATAAACTTGTATAAATCCAGTGCTCTCCTAGAGAGTTATAGATCACATGCAAATCTATATTGCTATATTTTACAATTTTTAAACCAAGCGCTTTATCATATCAATCATTGACTAAAAGTTTATAATGAGTAACTCAACCATCATATAATACCCAAGGGTCCTTACAAATGGCTTATGAGCAGATATATACTTTAGTATCACAAAGGATAGGGGACATCTGCCCTTTGATCAGTGTAAACCGTTCCTACATCATCCAGCTCGATAATCAAATAGAGGCTATTAAATCTGGTGTTGTCAAGTATGTGAAGGAAGTTTAGAAGCACCTTCAAAAGGATATCTCAGAGTTGAACAAAAATATCAAGCAATTTCTTGATGCCTTCACTGATGAGTTCAAAATATAAGATATTGAAGCTTATGGCAAAATGACAGCCCAATATTCTACTAGCTGTCAACAGAAGAAAAAACAAATCTCCATCTTTAAAGCCTGGCTAGAGCAAGCCTTACAACAGATTGATGAGCTGGAGGCCCATCAAACCTCTGAGACATCATCAGTGTTGCAAGATATCATTTCATGAGTAGCCCAGGTGTTAACTTTTGGCGGATTAGGTTGAATCTGACGAGCTGGTTGCACAGGCTAGAACCCACTGAGAAATGGACAAGAGATATGAAGATTGCTGTTCCTCAATAAATAGTAATAAAGACTTAATAATAAGGAGCTATTGCTCTGACAATACAAATTTATTAAAATAAAAACAAACGGCTAATTCCATTAACCTTTCCATACTCTATTCCTATTAAAAAGACTTCTTCCTTTTCATTCTCACGCTCAACTCTTAATCCGTGGTATTCCTAGTCGTTTTAACCTCTTCCATTTTGGAATTCTCCATTTGCTACCAATTTAGGGGTTTCATTTTATCATCGAGGCTTTAGCAGAATTCCCTCAGTTTGCCAAACCATAATTACTATGATCAATTCCCTTTGCATTGACATAATCTATTGCTACACCTTGAGGCTCGCCTCAAATCATAAGTATGATCCGCCAGATAGATGACTTATTGTCCAGTCATATCTATTTCTTGACACCAAGTTAAACAGAATCTAGCAAACCGTGAAACTCAGGCGTCAACACTTTCCAATACCAATCAACTTAACAAATTGGAGAGAAATTTTAAAAAATATCCAAGGTTAAGATGACACTAACCAAGTATATTCTCACCTCAAAAAAAGTGAGAAACGCTTAAATAATATTACAGAAGAGTTGAAAGCCAAAACTGACAAGCCTCCTCAGAGCACTGAATGAAAGGAGATGAAGGAGGACTTGAATTAAAGCATTGTAGTACTAGGGGATGTTAACAAGCTTTTGAGAAATGTACCACTATCCACTCACCAACAATTTCATAATATGGACATCCACGGTAAGAATTTGGAGTATGATAAAGTCAATCTTGAAAGAAGGATAAATCTGCTGGATCTTATACCAAGACTTACCCTGGAGTAGATGGAACAGCATTTTAACCCTCTACTGGAACAAATATGTCAACCCAAATAGCATGTTGAATAGATCGATGTAAGGATTAAAAACATTAAATCTGAAGCTCCCAAAGCACATGTCATTACAGGAATGGAGGCCTCTAACTTTAAGCTTACGTTAAAGAGAAAGATTACACTTGGCAAAGGGAAAATCTTATCTTTCATCTCATCTATAAAGCTGCGATGGAAGGTGTGAACTATCATCAAAAGATTAATCATATTTTATCTTGTTTAAGCCATATGGCTCAAGAGGTAAGATTATGTAAGTCTAGGGAGCGCCCAATCCACTTGGACTGGGTGTCATTTACTTCCCAGTTTAAGAAGGGTCCAAGAAGGCTAGTTGCCCCTCTAATCTCCCAGGGCAACCTCACTTATGTGGTGGAAAAGCGGTGGGTAGCAGCTTACACTTTGAAAACCCCGCCACCTATCCCAACATTAACTTTTAAGATTATATACTACGAATTAAGGGAATTTGTGTCAAGCTATTGGAGAGTCAGCATTCACATGGGATGATAGGTTTTAATGAAGTCAAGAGCAATAAGCCTTTAACATCAAGGCTCAAGAGCACCAAATCATTGGAAACAAGGCCCAATGAGCGTGTACTTTTGGCAAACAAAGCATTTAATATCAAATCTTCATCAAAGCTTGCTGATGGCATCAGGACATTGGAAAATGTTGCAGCCAGTTTAAACCCTCCCTAGAAGCATCAAAATCCTCATCCAATGAATCCAACTTGGTCAAACAGATGCCAAAGTGACTGGGTGTGGGTGGGTTGGGCGCCCCAAACCTGTTCCTGACTTTTGGGACCGCCCCTACGCGAGGTGGCCTTAGGAGGTTCCCATTGCCTGTTGGGTAAGACATCATTGCACTAATTGTCAGAACTGCAGTAAATCTGCAATTTGGGCATCTGTGGACAAAAATAAAAGCAACTCAGCCCACTGCCAATTTTAGAAGTTGGCTTAAAATAAGTTCATTTTCACCCCTTATTCAAAGTTTGCTGGGGTAGGTCAAATATTGAGGACCCTGATCCCATGCTTTCCTAAGCTATTCCCCAATTTTGATTGTCTATTTAAGCAGTTGTAAAACACTGAGGAAATTGATGGTTGATGCTTTTACTTTGAAATCCATTAAAAATCTTCCCATGCTCAAATTTATTTAATTAAGTTCATATTTTAATTTGCCAAACCACTGTGACATTTGCAATGGGGATCCATAGGCCTCATAATGACTGGGTTGTCCCAGTCATATTATTAGCTTTGGTCTTCACCATAGTCAATTGGGCATATCATGTAAAAGACATTTTAAATCTTCCCCAATCTCGCAACTCCTTACGCCCAGACCCATGGGCCCTGAGGCTACAATAGCCTGGTTTATCTTCAGGTTGTCTTTTACATTTGTGTCCTGTTGGTACTCCATTGTTACTCATATCCCAGCAAACTTAAACGTCATTTGTGCGGCAATGCCCCTGGCATTCTGGTTTGCTTATTGGGTTCTTTTTGCATCCTGACTGGCAGGAAAGTCTAAGCTTTATCTGCCGTTGCCCTGACATAATCAACCATCCATTATTTCTGGCCATTTCCGCCTTCCTCTATAATATGGGTGACATAGTGCTTACCATCTTCCATATGTATGTTTAATAGGTAGCCTGTATTCTGTTAATTGTCTGGTTGATCGCCATTCTTTTAAGCATCCCCCAGATGGCTTTGGAGGAATTCCTTCATGGTTAAATTGTTCCATTTAACCTCCACTTCCCCCTCGGTCCTCCCTCAAAATGGGAACTTCTTTATAGGATTTGCTGACTTGGCCTTGGGTTCTGTTCCTGACGTTGAATCAGTATCCGTATTGGTTCCAGATCCTGACACCGCCCCTGCACCTGAGTTGGTTGACTCCATCTCATCTGTCTGCAAGCTATCAGAAGTCCAGAATGGAGAGGACGTGATACAACCGTTTGTTCACCCCAGTTTTTTTTTCTTTTTAAAGAACATGTTTTTTCCATTGATTAAGTTGTGATCTCTTTGGTGTCAGCAGAAATGACTGTGCTTGTAACTCTTGGGAAGGAATCTCTCCATCTGACCAGAATCAATTCCTCTTCCGCTATAAAAAGGGGTGGAAGCCAGCACCCATGATTCTCACCTCCAAGGCAATTTAGCCCATGTGGTGGATTAGAGATGGGTAACTGCGTACCCTCTAAGAATTGCAGCCCCCTTCCAGTGGCCTCTTCCGCTGAGCTGGTGAAAAAATATTTGGAGGGTTTTCCAGGAGGTGGAAAAATTGTGCGTGATGCCCCAAACCCACCAAGACCCCACTATTACATCCAGGAAAATCCATTCCCAACAGGTACAGAGGTGATTAACCTCTTCCCCACCAACTGGGCTCAGCCCTATGTGGCTTGGCCTTGGACGCAACCTGTCGTCCACCTAAAACGTCACCATCATAGAAAATGCATGCGCATGACGGAAAAATTTAAGTAACAGGACCAAAATGAATTTAGTTGAGTGGTCTGGACCCAAGTCAGTTGAAAATTAGGTACAAGAACCCAATCTGACAGTTTGTTTTGAATTTATTACCATCAGCAGTTGCATTCACATCTCAATTTTCCCAGTGAGCTTATAAGTAGCAGTCACCAACAGGAACTGCTGTCACTCCATTTTCTTATTTTACATCCCTTTAAAATAAAAAATTTCTCAGAGAAATCATATAATTTGGCTTCAAGATGTTTTTATTGAAAAATAGAACTTGTGATGATCCCTGATATTAGCACCCCCTGGCTGGTCCTCATAGCTGGTTATCTTATATTTTTACATGTTAATTTGGACGGTTATGCCCTCAGCATTCTGGATTGGGGTTTGGGTGGTATTGCACCCAGAGTTCCAGGACAGTCTAAATATTATTTTCAGCACACTTTATGACATAATGGAGCGACTAATAACTCTCACCCTCTCCATCTCATCCTTTGGGTGGGGTATTGCATGGATTTTACCATACCAGTTTCAAACCCCTTTACAGTTGGCAAGTCCAGCTCACTCCTGGGACCCACAGGTCAGGACGTTCAGGAACCAGCGAGCCACATGGAGTTCATATCAGATTTCCCCCTTCTTCCGTTAGTTAATGCCATTAGTTCAGCAATACCAAAAGCTCTTACCTACAAGCAGGTCCAAGCCTATTTCCTGTTACCTGTGGAAATTCATCTAGGCGCACACTGGGTGTCATTTGAAGCCTTGGTAGACACAGGGGCAGCAGGAAACTACATGAGTTTGAATTTAGCGCATTAGTTGGAATTGGACTTGGATTTTGGTCTGGAGATGTTGATTGCATCTTCTGCTGTATAAGCATCTTACAAGGTACTTCCTCCATTCCCATTTCAAGTGGGCAATTATAAATTCTGTGATTATTTCTCAGTATGTCTAACTTGGTATTCCCAATTATCTTTGCTGTGGGTTGGTGGATACGCCAAGTAAAGTTTAACTTGACTTCAAACATATTACTCTTTGAAAATGCTCAAGATGGTGGTGAGCTCCCACTAGTTGACACTTTAGGTAAAGCATGTAAAAGAGGTACCATTTCCACAGTTACTACATCCACGGACTTGCCTCCTGATTTTCCCCATCTCTGTCAGCGTACAAGGGAAGTTTTCCATAGGTAAAAAGCTACTAAACTTTTGCCACGTTTAAAGTATGACCTTAAGTTCTATACGTCAGTACAAGTGGTTAACATCAATTATCCACTTTACCCTCATACGGCGGAAGAAACTCTGGCATTAAATACATGGATTAACGACATGCTTGCAATGATTGGCTCTTTAAGGAGTCATCTCCAGCTGTCTCCCCATATTGTGTTCACAAAGAAGGTGGATAGCACACTGCGCCCTTGTGTGGATTATGGTCACCTCAACAACATCACAGTCCATGACCCCTACCCACTTTCATTCAGATAAACAGTTGCCCAAGCCTTTGCAAAGTTAAGAAAATTTTCAAAACTTGATCTTGTGAACGCCTTCAACCAAATATGGGTATCTAAAGATCAGGAATGGTTTACCGCTATCCAAATGAGGCGGGGTATATTCCAATTCCATGTGATGCCTTTCAGGTTAAGAAACGCGCCTGCTACGTTACAGCGGATGATTGACAATGTGATGGGTGGATTGCGTAGCATGTGCGCCATGGCTTATATTGATGACATACTCATCCACTCCCTGACCCCTGGACAGCATGCTTTAAATATAGAGGCCATGATCGTGCTTTGCACAAGGTGGGTCTATTTGTGAAGCCATCAACGTGCGAGTTATTCTGTGATGAGGTTACTTTCTTGAGCTATTTGGTACTAAAAGATGGTTATGCCATCCCTCCTTGTAAACTTGAGGCTATTCCCTAGTGGCCTATCCCAATGACCCAGAAGCAATTGCAGAGTTTCTATACACCATCATCTTCTTAAAGAAATTCTCTCCCACTCTCTCACAGCTGGCCTCTCCGCTGCACCTCCTCACTGGCAAGAAAGTTCCATTCCATTGGACCCCAGAATGACAGCAGGCATTTGATGCTGTCAAACAGGTGTTTGTGTCCCACCTGTGCTCAAGCACGCCAATGCAGGTAAATCCTTCATTGTCGCATGTGTTGGGATTTTTGCCCACCTTTCCAGCCTCCTAGATTAACTGTGGATCACTAGGGGATAATTCCCTATGGCGAGTGAATTGGATATCAGTTGACCCCAATTTCAGGAAAGTAATGATCAAGGGATTTTAGGTAATTCTTCAGGTTCAGATCTATCTGGGATTGATCTGGGTGAATGATTAAGATCATTTTGGGTAGAGTTGCAAACAAAATGAGAGCATCTGATAGTTGATTGATGATTAACTATCAGGTGTACCAATTGAGATCAGTCAGGTTTCATCACTAACCAAATTGGGAATTTAATAAACAAGTTGCAAGGCGAGTGATGCCACCTGCAACTAGCATATTCATTATTTGGTTTGTGACCTGCCATAATTGGTAACAAGTCCCATTACCTAAGCAGGTCGCTCACCAAATATGGGGGGCCTCTGGGATCAAACGGGAAACGTTAGGGACACGTTTTCTGACTCTTTCCATTTAGGTCTCGAGGATGTCCAATGACAGAATCCTAGCCAGGATGGGGAAGACCATCGCTGCCAAGACAAGGGTGGGTGATTCAATGGCAACAGCTGCCATTACATGACTGAGGCGCTAACCAAGGGTTGGATGCCAAATTTCCTCTATAAATTCCCCTGATAATTCACATTAACAAGAAAAACCTTTCCAAAATTATGATAGAGAACTATATTGTTTTAAGTTCTATTCATATTCAGGAAATTATTGCTATGTGTGATAATTTGGACTCTTTTGTCAAATAAAGAGTTAGTTTTGAAGATTCTTAGAAGATAAGCGAAACTAAGAGGGAATTCTGCAGACTCAGCGTGATGAGAAGACAGGTCGTGAACCTAGGGATCTGAGAGTGGATCAATTTAGACGGATAAGGGAAGAAGTCCTTACAGTCAAAATCAGGAGTTTTTCATGGAGAAGTACAGGTTTAGCGTTGGACCATAACGGGTTATCTGTTCAACTACAGATAATGCTCTTCATACAATTAATAATCAACTATCATCTACTATCAGACAATGTGAATCATGCACATATTGAACCTGTGCAATTAACAATTGGGAGCTATTAATCAGTAAAGAACTCAGGATTGTAACAATTGGTACTCATTGTCAGAGTAGCTAACTCAATAATTTTTAACATCATGCGACGCTTATTCTGCTGCTGTGGGAGCAGTTTTGTTGCAGCATCATGATGGTTTGGAGCACCCTGTAGCATAATTTTCCCATAAATCTATGTCCACAGAGCAGAACTGGGCTGTTTATGACAAGGAGCTGACAGCTTTTTCATGGGCGCTGACCCATTGGTGGTACCTCCTGCAGGGTCCCTTGCATGAGGTGGCAGTATAGACTGACCATCAAGCCCTCATGTACTTTTGCAAACCGCAGAAGTTGGCACACCGTCAAACTCAGAGTACTACGACTTATGCAGTTTCAATTTCAAGTAAAAATTTGTAAATGGCTCACTGAATGTTCTCCCCAATTTTCTGAGTCACAATCATGCCTTATGTTCCACAGAGGCTGAAGAGCAAGAGCTCACCACTGTGATTCCGCCATCCCAAATTTTAACCATTGCCCTACCTGTAATTTTGACAGTAGATTAAACCTAAACGCTCCCTTGTCTGCCAGTGTTTTGGCCAGCCATATGAATTGTCCTGAAGGATTGGAGTTAGCAGTGAAGCTCACAAATCTAGGACACAAGCGCTCCCATTAGTTGTAGGTGAGAAAGGTATTCTGTTCCAGTAGCGGTTGTAGGTACCTCCCCAATTTCGTACCAAAGTGATTTGTGCCCACCACAATCCCATGGCAGTTGGTCAACCAGGAGTGAAAAAGTGTTTCAACTTGGTGAAGCGGACTTACAATTAGCATGTAATCTCCAAAGATATTCCACCATGGATAGAAAGTTACATTACCTGTGCACATGTGAAATTAGACAGTTCTGGATGGAATAATTTCTTCACCCCCTGCAACAGGCTGAGGGGCCATGAATTTCGTTATCTGTTGACTTCATTATTGAGCTTTCTTCCACAAATGGCTACAATGTGATTATGGTATGATAGGCTGGTTCATCAAATTTTCTCTGTATATCACCTGCTCAACTTCCATCACCTCTAAGTTAACTGCCCATCTTTTTGTCCATCACGTCTTCTCTATGTTTGTTTATTCCGGGAAATTGTGAGTGATAGGGGTCCACAATTCACAGCTCGCTTTTGGCAGGCTCTTCTGTCTATCATGAAAATTCAACCCTGCCATTCCACAGTGTACCACCCCCAACCGGACAGCCAGACAGAGCGAGTTAATCAAATCCTGGAACAGTACCTCCAGTGTTATGCCACCACTGTGCATGAACCTGGGAGGATGAACTTTCATTGGCTCATTTTGCTTACAACAATGCCTCACACGCCTCTACAGGGTTTTCACCATATGAAGCGACGTTGGGGTACAGCCCTTCCTTCTCTTCTGGACCCTGTATTTGGTCTGAGGTTCCCACAGCGGCAGAGTATGCTCAAAAAATCCAGTCCATTCAGTCCTTGGTCTGCGAACATCTCACTAAAGCAATCATTGACTATAAGAGATTTTCTGACCAAAAGCGCCTGACCACTCCTGATCTCAAGTTAGTTCACAGGTAATGCTCGACACCCACCATCTGCAGATCAAGGCCCCCTTGCGAAAGTTTGCATGTAAGCAATCAGGTCCCCATGAGGTTTTTGAAGAACTGGGTAATGGCTCATACCGTTTGGCGCTCCCTTCCCACTGGAAACAACATTTAGTGTTCCAGCTTCCCTGCTATCCCCCTTTACCAGTACCCCACCTGCCACTACTGAACCAGTCATTTTGAAAAAGGCAGTCAAGTCGAAGGTGGAAGCAACCTTGGCGTCACACCAGTCCCACCACTTGATTAAGTACCTTATAGCTTAGAAGTGCTTCCCTTATTAAAAAATAGCTGGGTCAGTGCTCATGAATTCACCAACTTTTGTGATTTGGTGGAAGCATTTCATGTGGCGCACCCCAAATCCCCTCACCCCCCTAAAATTGCAGCATTATGGCCATCAAACTTCCTAAGGCCTACAAGAATGTTGTGCTGGCTCATTTAAACGGTGGCAGTGCTCCTCCCCTTCTTAAAAGAAAGGGTAAAGTAGATTTTGGGAAGGAACCTCTCCATCTGGAATGGGATCAATTCCCACTCCACTTTTAAAAGGGGTGGAAGCCGGCACCCATGACTCTCACCTCCCAGGCAATTTAGCCCATGTGGTGGATGATAGATGAGTAAAAGCACCCTCTAAGAGTTGCAGCCCCCTTCCAGTGACATCTTTCCGCCTAGTTGGTGGAGAATATATGGAGGATTTTCCAGGATGTGGCAAAATTGTGCTTAATGCCAAAAACCCACCAAGACCCCACTATTACATCCAGGTAAACCCATAATCAACAAGTACAGTGGTGGTTACCCTCTTCCCCACCAACTGGGCTCACTCCCATGTGGCTTGACCTTGGGCGCAACCTACCGTCCATATAAAACGTCGCCATCATAGCAAATGCATGTGCATGACGGAAAAAAATAAGTAAAAGGCTTAAAATGAAATTTAGTTGAGTGGTCTGGACCCAATTCAGTTGAAAATTAGGTTCAAGGTCCCAAATCTAACAGTTTCATTCGAATTTGTTCCCATCAGCAGTTGCGTTCAAATTTCAATTTTTCCCAATAAACTTACAAGCAACAGTCACTGTTTAGAAAACTATATGACTTGACAATAAGCCAAAATAACCACTGGCGGATCATTGGTTAAACGTTTTGATTAGGATTATATAAGTATATTGAGTAATCTGAGTTGACAAGGAGCAAAGTCAACCTTTTGAGGATAGGAGGATTCTACTGAAGATTCAATGATGAGGCGAAAACCAATAAAGTAATAAATAGGGAGTAACCAGGTGGAAAGGTCAAAACTGACCAGAAATGACTAAGATATGAATGCAAAGGTAAAAAATGAACGTGGTGGTTTTTTATTAAGAAGAAGAGAGTTAGCAGTATGAGCTGCGTGATATATAACATAAGAAAATAAGGTGTTGCAGCGGAAGCAATTGCTTTGGGGTTTATTTTTTTGTTAAATTATCTAGGGACTAACGAACTCCATATTATCCGCTCGTTGCTCAGTGGGATTGACCCTGTGCAACCCCTTTGGCGTATCTCCAATATATCACAAAAGTTATAACAGTGGTGCTTACTACAGGAGGCTCATTGGCCAACACGTATAAAATAATTATTATTCATTTGCCAAGCAATGGTGCAACAGGCACAATTTAAAGGGATCCTACCTCACTTTATTGGGCTATCCCAATATGCAGAACTGAAGCTCATGCTGGATACACTACTTCAGACACAATAGATGCTTTTCAGGAAAATAAGGATATAAATGACCTGCTTGACAAATCCTTCCACCAGCTGCACCTGGTTAGTGGTTGAGTCAGCCATCTTGCTGATCGCTTGGATGTCACTACTGAGCAGCTACACTGCGCAGAGTGTAAACTGAATAGTGTTGCTAAGGAGGAGAAGGTTTGCACTGATAAGCTGCCTTCATTTGATAGTGAGGGGAATATTCACAGCTTCTTTAAATGTTTTGAGTTCTCAGAAGAAGGATCCTCAGGTTGGTGTAAAGCTAAATTGTTAATATCTGGTTTGGATTTGGAGTGCAGACCAAGTTATCTGCTATATTTCAAGTAGTTCCGTTTCATACCAGGAAGTGAAGGATACTATGCTGTGAATGTTTGGATGTTCTGCAAAAATGTCACAGTTGAAGGCAGTGTTCTTGACCATCAGGTTACAGCATGATGAGACCCTCACTGCATTTACTGAACGCTTTATGGCAGAAGCCCATGTGTTTTTTGGGTGAGGACTTTATCCAAGTATTATATGTGCACTGCAATGTCTTTAAAGTGAAGCCATACCACGAGCCGTATAACATCATGGCTCCAATTTTGAAGGATGACGTATTCCTTTTCAAGAATGTTTAACTTCTGCGCCGCTTATCCATCACTTTTAGTGCTCCTGACATGGAACAAAAAGCCCCTGCAGCCATTACCAATCTTATATGAGGAATAGACAATAACAATTTGGATAAACTCATTGGGTACTCCGTGGGCACTTAACCCTTTGGAGGCTCCTTTTCACCCTCAATATGGTCACTTGGCTCATCCTCAGTCAAATTACAATTTCTTGTATAAGTTATAACCTGGGTTTTGGGCATCGCAAATATATGAACCCATTTAGTAATGTCTGTTTATATTGCGGTCACAGAGGCCATTATGCGGCTAACTGCCCTGGCAACCCACGTGCCTATGTAATACCACTAGTTCTGAATGAACAGAAAATTTTTGAGAAAAGTAGAGATGGGATGTCCTATTTCCGCTGATTCAAATTTATTTGTCCTTGTTATTCTAACGAGCCCCTTTGTGTTGGGCCAAGCCCCAAATTAATGATTTATTATACCAACAAACCTTCAGCAGTATCGCTAACTTCCCTTTAAAGGGAGAGAAGAAGAATACAGAGTCGGAGTTCTGCCAAGATGGACAAAAACTATATGCCTGACAAATCTTTAAGCGCAACGTTGCTTCCAAAGACAGTCCCTCTTTGGATGTTGCCACATTAGAGAGTGTGAATGATGCAATGTTAATGAAGGTTTTTGTTCAAGCATATACTCATATTGGCGCTGGTATTTCACTTTTCTCAATAACAAGAAGCCCGTGGATTTGCATGTGTTAAACTCCAACAGTTCGTCTTATTCAGAGTTACCTACTGCGATATTTTCATAAGAAATACCAAAATTCGAGTGATTATAGATACTGGTGACCCATCAATATAATATCCACTCTGCTAGTGGATAAACTTCCGCTGAAGCCTGATATGGACCATCATGGTAGTGTATGGGGCCGCGAGAGCACAAAGCACTGTGTCAAGGAGCACTATAGTGCGTTGCCTTTGAAGTTCAGGTCAATTGGCGCATCTGCTCCGCCCAGGGTTTTGCCTAATTATAATTATCACATGCTGATTGGAGATGCATTCATGTGGCAATTTGGGGTAGTGGTCGATATGGCAGAGGAAACTTTTGAGATTTTGGGGCAACGTATTCCCATCTATTTCACCTCCAGCATAGTCCTAAAAGAATCCATCCGCTCTAGTCAAATAAATTTTGCATATAGCAATGGCGTAATTCCTGTTTGCTATCATTGATGAAGCGGAGGACCAGAGCTCTCTCCAACCAGATTTTATGAGTGTAATGGTATTCCGCTAAGGGCTGCAACCACCTTAAATATACCTTCCAGGCATCAGGTTATTGTAGGGATGGAGCTCAAAATAGACATCCCTGAAGGCCTATATGGTGAAATCATGGTTCCTACCAACAATCGCAGCTTGAACCCCATGTGGATCCTGGACTACTGTTACTGGGGCATGGCGAAGTGAAGGTCTTATTAGCAAACCCACAGAAGGAGTCTATGTTAGTTAAAGATACCAAGTGGTAGCTTTTCTGCATTTGGCTCCAGTTGATGAAGTTCATCATATACAATAATTTGGTTTTTAGGAGGATCTAGGTTTACCTAAATAAATCTCAGCCAATGGTATGACCGTGATTCCATGTGAGGCCCTGACTGGGCTGTAGGATGACCAGATAGATAGGGGTATGGCCCTGTTTGAAAAATATTGAGACATTTTTACATCTGATGATCACTATTTGGGATGTGTCCATGGGGTGGTGTATCAGTTGGACACGTGAGACCACCCTCCAACTCAATCATGGCCTATTCATCAATCCAAAGCAACGGAAGAGGTTGTATCCATGGAAATAGATAAATTTGGTTAAACAGGGAATGTTAGAGCCATCAAAGAGCCCCTGGGCAGCCCAGGTGCTGATCGTTAAGAAGAAGGCCAGCAATAATTGAATAGTAATTGACTACTGAAAAGCTTAATCATATCACAAAAAAGATTTGAATTAGCTCCTGAAAATTGACGACGCTCTAGGTTGGCTGGGGGGGCCAACTATTTCCTGCCATAGATTTGATATCAGGATACTGGCATATCGAGTTGCCAACAGCAGAATGGGGTTATGAACTATTACCACCTCGAAAGGGTTGTTCTAACCCTCGCATATGCCTCAAGGGTTATGCCATGCCCTGGATTTGTTCAGCAGGCGATGGACACCATCTTGGGTGACCTGAAGCTGTCCTGCGTGCTAGTCTACCTGATGATATCAACATGTTCTTATGGATGTTCACCAAGCATTTAGACCATTTAGAGCAAGTGTTCCGCTGTCTTGCCAAAGCTAACATAAAAATCACAACTCGAAAATTCCATTTCAATGAGCAATTATAATATCTCAGATTTGTGGTAGACTCAAAAGGGCTTAATACTCAGCTGGTAAAGTTTCAAGATATACAAAAGATGACCTGGCCAGGCAACGAGAGTGATATCCAGGCGTCCTTAGGGATGGTTGGGTACTACTGCTGGTTCATCTTTAACTTCAGCTATATTGGGGCTCCTATCTTTGAGTTATTAAAGAATAAAACCTTTGAATGGACTGAACGATGTCAAAACGCTTTTGATGTTTTGCGGACTGCATTGGCTAGTGCGCCGGTCTTACAATACCCTAATTTTAAGAAGGAATTTATTGTACAAACGGATGCGTCTCTTTCCACTGTATGGAGGTTTATCCCAGAAGGATGATGATGGCGTGGAGCACCCCGTTGCATATTGTAGTCAGAGCTTGAACTCCCACAAACAGAATTATACCGTTACTAAGCGGGAGAGCCTGCTGTGCACATGCCTATAAGCAATTTGAGACTACCTACATGGAGTAAAATTTATGGTGGTGACGGATCATGCATTGTTGCATTGGTTATGGAACCTTTGTGAGCCCGAAGGGCGCCTTGCTAGATGGGCCCTAAAGCTGCAGACTTATTTTCAATATACTGCATTGTCCTAGCGCAAAAAACCAATTGCTGGCTGCTTATCTCAGCTACTAATAATAGCGGTAACAGCGGATCTGGTCGACTTGCTATATGAAAAAATAGTCAGTAGTCAAGATGCAGATGAAACGCCGAAAGTTATTTGGGTGCTAGATGGGATGATGGCTAATATAATCTGGAAAAATGGGGAGTTATATAAGCAGATTGGTAACAATACGCTGAGTTTTTCAAACCTCCACTTAATTGGACACTATTTTGAGTGCGCACAAGGCGGTGGGTCATAGAGGATTATGCAACAAGTTGAATTTTTATGGCCTCAATACTATTAGGAAAGCATGCACTTTGATGTGATAGAGACCATTTCCTGCTGCTACCAGTGCCAAGTGGAGAAGCAGTTCCACTAGAAGACCTCTTCCAGCTGGTGAAACCTCATTTTGCTTGGCACATGGCATCCATTTATGTCGTTGGTCCCTTGCTGACAGGAGCTAGCTGGTCTAAGTATAACTTGGTGGCAATTGACCATTTGACCAAGTGGGTTGATTCAGGGCAATCTAAGATCTTGGGGCGGTTACTGTGGCTAGGTTTGTGAAGGAATTTATAATTCAGCTTCATGGCTGCCCTCATTTTATTCTTACTGACAACGGAACTAATTTTACCTCTCACATACTTCTCAAGCTCAACGAAATGATGGCCATACGTGAGGTTCTAACAACCCCATATCACCCTTAATCCAATGGAATGGTCGGACGGGTTAATGGGACCCTGGTGAACATACTTTTAAAGTTGGTTACAGATAGAGCCTCCGATTGGAGTACTCTCCTTTACACCGCTGCGTTCACCTACAATATTAACTATCACTTGGCAATATGGAAGAGTCCTTTCCAGTTAAAATATGGATGACAACCAGCTCTTACAGCACAGTTCTATGCCTGTGTGGAATATACTGGCGGAATGAATCCTCAACGCTACTTGACCACCCTAACAAATACGTTGATTAAATTACAAACCAAAGCATACTCATTCAGCTTTGCCAAGAAAATTAAAAATCAGGATGCCAATCAGGTACGGCATAGCAGGATAGCGCAGTTCAAGGATGGAGATATGATTCTATTCCACAATCAGCATGGGTTTGAGAGGAAGCATAAGATAGCTAATATCTGGATTGGCCTTTTGAGATAATATAAAAACAGGTGATGCCTATACTATCAAGGACCTCACAAGCGGTAAGATTATTAATTGAGTTCTCACAAAGTCCTTTGGGCATATAAACAACAATAGATGCTTATCCAGAAAGAAAAACGATCATCATATGGGGTATATAAGCCAAGTTTATTGGTGTCATTTCTCAAGTTCTTGTGCTATGATGTCTTCATCTCATCGCCATTTTTCAGTTTCTTGTGGTGAGGCTTGTGCCTTACTCAGTGGGACCCAAATTTCTTCTTTTGCACTTTGGGGGTGGCGCGGATTTGCTGAACCCTTCTCAGGTTGGTGGTGGGGGTGGAGGCTGCCATGCTGGGGGTGAGGGAGTTGGTATCCACTCCGAGGCCATCATGCCAGCAAATGGAGGGAAAGATGGGGTAGCAGAACTGGAGGAGGATGATGGACTGGGGACCCAGGGTAAAAGGTGGGGTGGCAGTAGCAAAACAGATGATTGAGACAAACCTGCTCTTGCCCCGCTATGAGCAAAGCCCACAACCACATTTGCTGTTGGCCTTAGGAGATCAATGAATATGTGAGAAAAGTAGACTGGAGTTGTAGGGGCTGGCGCTCAAGAAGGTGAGTCCTGGATCAGGGGGAAAAGGCTGCGCCCAGTGCCAGGCAATCCATGAGGAAGTCCCTCATGATAGAATTAGCAGCCAGAAAAGGAGTGACTGCTGTAAAAGCTGCTTGCCAGGCCCACTCAAGGGCCGCCTGGTGCCACTCCATCCCCAACCCTATCTCACCCATGGGATGAAAAAAGATCATGTTGCCAAGGAGTGTCATGATGGGGAGGTATTGGGATGGGTCATTGGCGCTAATGGCGGCAAATTCTGTGGTGACCCAGATCATGCGATTTAACTGGTTATTTTGAAAGTGCACCCCTAGGGACCAGAAGTGGGTAGGAGGGCGGGGGAAGGACCCTGACCAGCTAGCTGTCACCCACCGCATGAAGCATAGCATTTGCTGGACTGACAATGCTGCAGGATGAGGCTTGGCAGGAGGCGGGAGCACTAGATGGCTGAAGTTATCCGCCAGGAGCTGGGCCACTTTGTTAAATAAAGGGCCTTGTCTCCGCTCCCTTCCCAGCATAACTGGGTCAATATGTCCCCAAAGGGGGCGCACAAGGAAGACAAATGACTAACGAATCTGGGAAGGAGCTCCTCCAGGGCCAGAAGGGTCATGGCACCCACTTCGTCACCTCCTTCATTGCCTGTAGGAAGGGGGAACTGGGGGAGTGGGATGCGGCCTGGGTCAGTTAGATCTGCATTAAGCCATAAAAAAATAAATTTGAATTCTCAAGGTATGGTTGTTGTCACGTGGTGGGATGCATTGGGATGATTGAAGAATGGCGTACAGTTTATAGTCAAGTCAAAGGGGGGGTAACGTCAAGAATTCTATATTACTGAATTATAAGCCAAAATAACCACCAGCGGATCATTGGTTTACATTTGTGATTAGGCCTATATAAGTAATATCAAGTAATCTGAGTTGACAATGAGCAAAATCAACCTTGGCGGATAGGAGAAATTCCATCAAAGATTCAATGATGAGGCAAAAACCCAAAAGAGTAATAAATAGGGAATAACTAAGTGGAAGGGTCGAAACTGACCAGAAATGACTAAGATATAGATGTGAAGGGAAAAAAACCATGTTGGCTTTTTATTAAGAAGAAGAGAGTTAGCAGTAGGAGCTACGTGATATATATAATATAAGAAAATAAAAAGTTGTAGTAGAAGCAATTGCTTTGGGTTTTCCTCTTTTGTTAAATTATCTTGGGACTGAAGTTCTCCATATCATCCGCCCGTTGCTCAGTGGGATTGACCCTTTGAAAACCCTTCAGTGTATCTTTAATATATTGCTAAAGTTATAACAGTCCCCAGAAGGTACCGCTGTTGCTCCATTTTTTTATTTTACATCTCTTCAAATTTATGAAAATTCTTGGATAAATCAAATACTTTAGCTTCAAATATTTTTATTGAAAAATAAAATGGGTGATGATCCCCAATCTTAACACCCCCTGTCTGGTCCGCATGGCCAGTTTTCTTATATTTCACACATCAATTTGGATAGCTATGCCCACAGAATTATGGCTTGAGTTTTGTGTGGTAATTAACTAGAGTTCCAGGCCAGTCTTAATATTATTTTCAGCACGCTTCATGCCATTATCCACCAATAAACATAATTACGCCTACTTTATTACCAATGAAAATTAGTATAGAGGCACACCAGGCGTTTTTCAAGGCCTTAGCGACACTGGAGCAGAGGGTAACTTAATAAGTCTGGAGTTGGCCCAGCAGCTTGATTTAGACTTGGACTTAAGGCCTGTGGTGATAGTCATCTTGTCAGCCTCCCAGTGTAAGTCTCAGGGAGTGTCCTTTGGCTCTCAATCAAGCTATCTTTGTATTACCAAATAAGAAAACACCAAAGAGGATGGCGGTACCCCTCATCACCCAGGGCGATCTCGCCCACATAGTTGATGAGCAATGGTGATAGCCCGTCCACTTCAGATCACACCCCCAATTTCCTCACTCACCTCAGCAGAACTGTTGCGGGGAATTAGTGAAATCTGTGCTAAGATTATCGAACTGAAATTGGTTGGATCTAATTCAGATGGCAATCAGGCGGATGGCCAAAATTCAAAATGGCTGTAAAAGCATGAAGAATGAAATATCAACTGGAACACCTGAAAGTTCCAATTCAATCCCTAAATCAGTAGAACAAATATCAGGTGACATTAATGAGAGTTTGAAGCCCTCTGATAGTAATTTTGGCATCACGTCCAATGAGCTACTATCAACCAAACAAATGGTTAAATGACTGAGCGCGGGTGGGTTGCCTGTCCCAAACCCGTTCCCAACCAAATGGTCCCATCCCTATGTGGGATGGCCTTAGGGGATTCCCGTCACTCATCAGACCAAACGCCGTCATGCTAACTGTCAGAAACATAATTGACCTCTGGTTCAGACGTTTGAGGTTGAACTGACAGAGTCTCAGCCCACCGCCAAATTTTGTGATGTCAGTTCCCAAAGAATAAACTCCCCCACTACCATCCAATTCGCCGGTTAGGCCAAATTTGT